>NQII01001984.1:191852-219782 GCA_002778355.1 Clitarchus hookeri | reverse complement strand
ACAACTGCGAAAGCTGGTCTCCTTTTCTTTTCTGTCCCAAGAAAGTCACAAAAGGGAGTGGATTGACACCCATGACACCATCGATTATGGCCCCTATCTGCTTTCAGCATCCTCTTTACTATAAAATATTAAAATTGAAACTATTTTCTTATCGTTATTATTAATACACATATCACACTATGCTAATCATTACAAATAAATGGAAACTTGAATAAATTTTCTAGGACAATTCTAACAGAAGTTATGTTAATTGTATATTCTACTCATTATAACACAGGCACAACTCAACATGGCCTGTTACAGACTGCAGTAATAAAATGCAATAAATTTTCCCCATAGTAGCCCCAGCAGCAGCCATACCTGCGTGGACGGTCTGCGGTAATCCGTCGGTGATTACATGGACGGTATTATTTTTTTTTAATCTGCCGGGTTGTTAATTGTCGGGAAGCAGCATTGTGGCTGGCGTTGTGGGCGAATGTTCGCGGGTTACACGCCAGGTGGCGTGGCGACCGCACAAGTAGCGATATCTGGCTGGCGAGGTGCGAGACCGGACTCGGGAGGGTACCACCGCGGGTTGTTTAATAAATCACGGGCCACGTACGGTGTGCGCGCGGCCACTAGCCCGTCTGTGAAAAAAAGGAAGAAGAAGAAGAAACAATCTCACGGGACAGAGAGAGCGATGGCCCTGCGGCGCTAGTTTCAGCGAGGAAAGGAAAGAAACCGGAGCGAGAAGAACAGTGGGAAGGAGGAGAAATAAATGAAGCGGAGGTGTGTGACGAGGGAAAAATAAGACGACTGGTCAACTGAAGATTTATTAAAATATAACTATGTATACTATGTATAGAGTGTTCACGGTTAAATAAGCAGTTTTGAAATCAACCTTTGAAAAATGTTTCTGCCCATACCTGCACATATTTTAACGGGCTCACTGACTGACATGCGTCAGGTAAAGTTGGTAACAACGGAGGGAAACAAGCCCCATATTTTAACGTTGAATTAGAAGTGTTAGAGAAACATTCGTGAATACTGAAATACTTTATTTAGCTTTCAATTTTTTTTTAATGCGTGTAAGTGTAAGAATAAGTAAATTGGTGAAATTTTTATTTTTCCAATAATTTCACAGTTTTGCCTGGCCGACGCATGAATAGAGACCAGGTCCTTGGCAATGTCACATTTACATATATTCTGTGGAAGAATACACTACATGCGTACAAGCGAGTCTTTCGAAAGCGCTCAGTTTACCATGCACGGCTTTTAACAAATCGCGGCCAGTGATGACACATTACTGGTCGAGGAGGGCGGGGCGGTGTCATTGCGTTGGACTCGCGTTCGGCAGGTCCGAAGTTCGTATCCCTGGCCCGGCCACCCTGATTCTGGTCTTCCATGGTTCTCTGGAATTACTGTAAACGACTCCCTGGGTGGTTGTTTGATACAAATACAGCACCTGGCCAACTACTTACCAATTCCTGATTGTCTGAGAGCCTGATCCGTCTTTGCTGTCGACGCAGCATTAACCCATGAATGAATAGTAAACGCATCTTGTTTAATTGTAAACATTGTGCGAAATTTTTTTATAAACGTAATGTTTACATTGATGGTAACGTAAAATAAGTCACTGTTCTTCTAGCAAACGCTACAGTCATAACTATTTTAATAATGAAATACATTTGTGTTTGCAAAAATTTTACAATGTCACTTTATCAAAGGGTACGTACTGATCATCGGGTCCATGCAGTATTAATGTAAACATTCAGCTGTAGAAGAGTGCACGATGTGCGAAAAAGAAGGCACCAAACTTGGTTTTCTAAGTGTTCGCAGTTGACCGTCAAAGCGTAACTGCGAAACTCTCACAGACACAAATAAGGCAATTTTACAATAGTTCTTACGCTAATGTGAGCATCCATCAAAATGACTTTATTACTGTAGCCCTCTCAAAAAAATATCTCAACATTGCTAGGTGTTGTGTGCGGGCAAGGAGTCTTAACACTCAGTAGATATGGGGTATGAGGAAGTATAACACGATATACGCACTGTAAGTAATACCGAGATTCACGCGCAATTTAGTTGAGTTATGGCCAGTGGTTTCTAGTTAGTGGGCGAGTTGTAAACCGCGCACAACGAGACTGGACAGTGGCGACTTTGTTATGGATGTGCCGAGTGTTGTAAGGATTCTGCAGTGATGAAGTGTGTGTGTGTGTGTGTGTGTGTGTGTGTGTGAGCGCGCGCGCGCGCAGGTACTGGAGGGCTGTGGGCGTATACTCGACGTGGGACTAGCGGCACGTGAGTACATTACGACCTGAGGAGTATTCGGAGAGAGAGAGAGAGAGAGAAGTTCGGACGGCTCTTAACATCTAGGTCTTGAGAGCCGATGAGGGCGAAGTGAGGTGAGTACGGAGCAGCGCCGAAATGCAAGGGCGGGATAAACGAGAGATCCCCGAGAAAACCTGCTGACCAGTGGAATCGTCCGGCAAGATTTGCAATCCGGGAGCGACCCCGCCGGGAATTGAACCCGGTTTGCCTAGGTGGGAGGGGAGTAGTTTGACCATTACACCACCGCGGCCCCCGGGGAGAATTCGGGAGTGCCACCAGGCGAACACGGGTGGTTGTGATATGTGATACATGCTTGGGTCACTGTGGAGTTGAAAAAGAGTTTAACGCGAATCCAGTTGAGTTGAGTAATGTTTAATTTAGAGCCTCAGATATTTACTGTAAGTTATACGTCAACGTGACTAACAGATTCCATATATTTGTTATTGCGTTATGTCTATGAACTGTTTTCAGGTGGTAATTTTCGTTGTGATCGCATTTACTAGTGTAATACTAGTGGAATTTGAAGGTGTATTATTTACGTCGTGTTGTAAATAAATACATTGTATTCAGTTATTTGGCTATGCTATAATTCACCCCATATTATGACAAACAATTTTGTGTTCAGTGATCTGATTAAATATAAGTCTTCACTGCCGTGTAACAAAACACTTACGGGCAGGGCGAGGTAGCGAAGTGTAATTTTCATTAATTTGACAAGTTAGAACACGTAATGTTTTAACTTAATAGAATGTCGCGAGAGCGTGTCAGTCGAGGCGGACGACACCTGGGAAATCTTGGGATCAGTCCCAGGTGCAGGTAAATGCAGATTTCCGGATGCTGTTCGGTCCGGCGACGCCCATGCGCGGCCCCAGTTACAATGAGTGGGTTACGACCGGGGCTTGTAATAAACCCTGGTGTCTTCCTTCTTCAGCACCCACTTTCCCGCCTCGCTTTATCTCCCGTCATCCGTAAACGCCGGATGGCGTGCGAAAAGGGTCTTTTACCTCGCCTTGCGCCATNCGAGTGGAGTGATTGCCGAGTATAAACCGATAGGAACGACTTCGTTCAGCGTGTTCCAAGACAGAAAGTGGCCATTTAGCATGCTCTCTCATCTCGCCACTACACGTGGATATGTACTAAAAAGGAAATTTATGAAGATCTTTTCGTCTGGAAGTCATTACGTCACTAATGCAATGTTGAGACGCCAAAAACATCACAATTCTAGATGACTTGAATATGTAAAGGTTACGCCAGAGTGATATTTATGCGTATAGATGTTTTGCGTTTGAAGTTACGCTGTGATGATTTTTTTTATCCCTTTCATAGCTGTATTAATTCGTTGCATCAGGTGTCGGAAATAAGTATTTTGATGAGTGCTGTAGTTAGAATGACACACAACCTGCTGCGTTATCACGACATTTGAGAAGAATTGAACACTGTTTGCATTCAGCTCATTGCCTCTTATTGAACGGAATGGCTCGAGCGAAGGAGTAAATCTCACTTAAAGTTCATAATAACAGAGTTCCTTCTGTGCTGTTTGTGTAATTACAGGTGTCGGAAATAAGTATTTTGATGAGTGCTGTAGTTACAATGACACACAACCTGTTCCGTTATCACAAAATATGAGTAGAGACCTGCAAAATACGCAATTCAGAAATTAGTTTCTAAACAATCCGAAATTTAATGTCAGAAGCAGACACTGATTTTACTAAGGTTATACTAACATCATAAGGCAGTAGAGAAATTCTTGACGTGACAATGATTTATTCTACTTGTGAATCAATGCTTTCCAAGTCTATGAAGATAATGTTCTTGCCGCACAATTGTAAGCTTAAAATTATCTTTTGTTTCATCTACAAGTTTTATAATGGACGCCAACAATTTTGGTGCTTTTGATCTCATCGTTAAGTGCTGTGCAAAAACAGTTTTGAGCTATATATAATTTGTCAATAATAGCTCTGGAATATTCAAAGAGATTACCTTGGAGTATAACTGTGACCTCTATTATCACATATTAACACTTACCCCTGACAAAAGAGACTTATTAACTTACCTCACATTTTTGTACTTATAAAAGAGTTCAGGATTTATGTAAATTCTAAACCATGACTATTCCATTCCTGTAATAACATTTATTACCAAATGAAATATTAATAAAAACCGAATGCGTAATTTTAACACTTCGTTTTAAGTATTAGCAAAAATGAAGCAAATACATTCAATTACAGTTACTCTGAAATAGTTTTGCCAAATATAAAGTGGCATTACATAGTCCGATAAACATTTTTAATTTTTAAAATTCAGTTTTAAAAGTCACAAATTAATCTGCAAAATTCTTAAGAACTCAATAGAGAAATTTAATTTCAAAGATTAATGAAAACAAGTAAAAAATACGTTTTTAGTTTTAAACATTATTAATTTTTCATCATTATTCAATCTCCACGCAAAAATTGTATTACATTCTGCTTTAATTGCGTAATATATAACTTGGCATTTGGCGATTTTAAACGCGGGAAACAATTAACGGTGTATGGAAAAGTAAAGCTGTTCAGAAATGTTGCTGCTTAATCGAAGATACAGANCAACGCGGGAAACAATTAACGGTGTATGGAAAAGTAAAGCTGTTCAGAAATGTTGCTGCTTAATCGAAGATACAGATTGAAGGCGCGTGATGCGTGCATTTTCTACTGTTTAGGTTAATTTCATTACGTAAATTTTTATGCGTGGTTGGAGGGAACTGGAATACCTAAAACATTTATGCCAAAAATGTTGCACTCAAGTCACATCGCTTTAATATCCTTCTACCAAAACATCAGTCATAAAACCAGTTCTTAGAACAGTACTTCTGAAAGTATATTATATTAGAGTTATGTTAATGTACAGATCCACAAGTTTAGTGGATTTGATTTCACATACATCGTATAACCTAAAACGAAATCAAGGTACTTTTCGGAAACATAAATGAACTCCAGTACTATATAGGCAATAAGGCAGTAGGCTCTTCACGCACAAGACCTTAAGTTGTCTTTCTACAAACTGTAAGCCCAAGTTTCGTTCTACCTAAAGCCATGTTTGCGTTAAGCCCATTTTGCCCACTTCCAGGAAATACGATTTCAGTTTGTCCGGAAAGATAACCTCTATTTCCTCCCCGCGTACGAGTGGGTTTCTGCGTATGGAAAAAATAATACCATTTGTTTAAAATAAAATTGTTGTAAAAACTACTAAAATACGTTTCTTCCTGCTTGGTTCGGTTTTGGAAGCACNCCATTTGTTTAAAATAAAATTGTTGTAAAAACTACTAAAATACGTTTCTTCCTGCTTGGTTCGGTTTTGGAAGCACATTACCTACTTACTGTAAATACATTTTGTGAAAGAAAAATATTTAATATTAATTTTAATAGAGAACGGTAATTTTTNCTTACCTACTTACTGTAAATACATTTTGTGAAAGAAAAATATTTAATATTAATTTTAATAGAGAACGGTAATTTTTTTACAGCTTACAAGTTACAGTTAACCTTTAACTTGCATTCAGTTGTTTGCAACTCTGATCGAGGTTAAATATGCTGAAATAGATTTATTTGGCAAATATCCTGATATCAACCGTATTGAAGTGGCTGGGAGTATACCTAAAATTACATTTTTTCCTACTTAAATTTTTTCCTTGCTTCATATATTTTTTTTATTGCGCATGACGCTTTTAGAGTATGTTATATATGGTCTCCTCGTCCTATAAATACATTTCAGCATTTAAAATTACAATTTAAATTTTAATAATTAAACCGAGATAACTGATATTTCCTCCAACAATTTATACAAGCCCACAATAAATACAACAACGATTATGCCACATTTCTACGGTCAGAATATCGCGGTCTTTAAATAAATAATTTAACACGTCAAATTTCAAATAGTCTTACAAGTCAAGATGGTATTGATAAACAGGGGAATAAGTAAATTTGCCGGATTTTTTTTTACCTAAATTTATCAAAATTTACACAATATTTATAATATCCTAATTAAATCATTATATAACATTAAAATATTTAATTATTTAAATTAATTATGAAACTATATTAAATAATAAAGTGAGTGAAGATATTTGGGTGGCTCTTAACACTGAGGTCTTGAGAGCCGATGAGGGTGGAGCGAGGTGATTATGGAGCAGCGCCGGAANGCAGCGACGGAATGCAAGGGCTGGAGAAACGGGAGATCCCCGAGAAAACATGCCGAGTAGCGGCATCGTCCGGCACGGTTCCCAAATTCAATCAAATAATAAAAATTATAAAATTAAAATAATAACAAATATAAAATAAATTAGGAGCTAATTTTCCAAAATACTATTACTAATAAAACGAAAACTAAATATTGATATAACAAAATAAATATAATTAAACATAATTGTTAGAAAATTAAATATACATCATGATTTTTTTTACTAAAATATCTCGATGTCCTTATTTGACCATAGTTAAAAATAATGTGCTAGCTAGATGGCTTCATAAAATAGCAACATTTATCATCACACTAAGACATAATACATTCTATAAGTTACACATCATCGCTCAGGTAGCCCCTCCCACTAAATATTCCTGGCTGCGCTATTACCGTTTCGGAAAGCGCGTGTAGGAGGCATTATGGCGGCGAAGATGAAGAAGCGAGAAGGGGGAGAGAAAAACCGCCGAAACTCGAGCGGCCTCTTCAAAGGCGCCGCCCCCTCCGCGCGGGCGGGAGAGAACATTTCGGCCTGATCGAAAACGGCGTTCGCTATTTGCGGACGGAAAGTAGATTCCTGCTCGCGAAACTCTGGCTGGGAGCGGTTTACGTCACCGAAGGGTTGCGAGGGTGAGGTGCTGCGGTTGTCTCGCGCACGTACGCGCCCTTCATCGCACCCCCAGCACACACACACGCACTCATGCACCACGCGAACCTCACCGCAGCTGTCAACAGCAACAGTTGCCGCTTAAATACCGGGCGCTCTAAGCTGCAATCTGCTACGCTCGCTGAACTGAGAAAGCCGCGATCAAGCCNGCGCAGCACTACGTTGTCACGTAAAATCTTCGCCCGTAAAACCGACTTTACAGGCAACCATTTTTTTTTTTAATTTGTACGTTTTCAGTTATACCTGTATTTTCCAACGTGGGATTGACATTATTAAATAATTTAGTATTTTTTTATTACGGTTATAGATGTAAAACTAATCATGTAAGAACAATAAGTAATATTTCGAAATTACTGTTAAGATCTTCCCNAGTTGCCGCTTAAATACCGGGCGCTCTAAGCTGCAATCTGCTACGCTCGCTGAACTGAGAAAGCCGCGATCAAGCCGTCTTGTTTCCCAGGTCGAAGCACTGTACGGGGACTGGTCGATATGTAACGATATGTAACGATATCCATCCCAACTTCGATTTTTCTCACAAATATTCGTAATGAAAATGTATGGCCAGAAATAAAAAAAACAAAGCTAAACATGACATAAAGGACAACTTAACGAATTTTTTTTTAATTTGTACGTTTTCAATTATACCTGAATTTTCCAACGTGGGATTGACATTATTAAATAATTTAGTATTTTTTGATTACGGTTATAGATGTAAAACTAATCATGTAAGAACAATAAGTAATATTTCGAAATTACTGTTAAGATCTTCCCTACGCCTTGACTAGCTTGGTTTTTAAATAACGACTCCGAAAATTAAGTTATGGAGGAAAATACGTAAATCCAAGATGGCATGGATACTTCCCCCTAAAAGCGCAGACAGCATGCCAAGTAAGATGTGATAGATCAAATGCCACCAAATCAAAGTCTCCTGTTGGAAAAATTCTTTTCTCGATCATACTACTTTCAAATTTCACCTTTAGCAACAGAAAAAAAAAAATTAACAACGCTTGGTAAAATTTTGATTATAAAGACTACAAATAACGTTTTGAGGAATAATCTAGTTTTTTTTTTCTCTGTATTGGCTGCCGTAGAAATGTAGACCTCATATACATATACTTATCATGCGACCGCCTCCGTTGTGTAGCGCGTAGTGTTGTTAACTCTTACCACAGGGACTAACCCTTGGAATATTTCGAGTGGCGGGGGTTCGGCTCACCTCCATGCTGGAGAAAGTGATGGCAAATCACCGCCACCGCGGAGTAATCCTTGCGTTTCCAACACCGGTGCTGTTGCTTATGGTTCCAACCGCCAGAGGCTCCGTCGACTTCACCATGTCCCACATGACCTTAAAGAATCCGCAGTGATACTAATCCTTTGAGTGTAATAACTAGAGACCTGAAAAATTCGCGAGTTCAATGACCTGCAGGCTAGACTCCATACTCTTATGTACAGATATGCTGACTTCTCCAGGAGGTGTCAAACACCGCGTGGACCAATTGTTGACATTTTATTAACACACGTGTTTTGAATTCTAGCTTGTCCCGAAATGAATCCGCGAATTTTTCAGGGCTCTAGTAATAACACTTTTACGAGACCTGACAAGAAGATGAATGGTATTTTTTTGGCAATGTAAATTAACTCTACTGTTTTACTCTTAGCTACCTACGCTGGTGCCACTGTCCAAAGAAATTATTGCAAATGTTCCCCTGTGCTGTGCTGTCTCTTGAAAGCTCAGCCGTCTTTGAGTAGGCGTCCTCCGCGGAAGAAAAATTGCTCCCTTTGAGCGAGGACCTGATTTTCAGGAAAAGGTACAAGTTTTCAAAGCATCGAGCTGGGTGTGCAGGTTAGAAGTTCAAACACAGCGTTTTTTTTTCGGCTCGAAGTCTTTGCTCTGAGTTAAACATTTTCGGATGAAACGTTCCAACACGTTTGCGTTCGAGAAGTAGTGAAATTAAAATGAGGGAAGGGATCAAGTTTCAATTTGTTGCAGTAAAAATTCACATCTCGAAGTCAACTGCCTTATTTATTTAATTTTCTCTCTCTCTCTCTCTCTCTTTCCAAGTTACTGTGTCAATTAAGGCGTCGTCATTCGAAGCATGTTTTATGGGCTTCTTGCAATACAATTAAGAACAAATTAGTCTCGGAACTCAAAGGAACCCAGGCGTGGTTCAAATAATCAAGGAAAAAAGTTGCTAATACTGACAAAAACCAATAAACATTAGTTATAAATGCAACTATCTTTCTGATTATAATATTACTCTGTGCCAAAGTTTTAGAACGTGCTGTGGTGTGAAGAACAATAGATACATTAGTTTGTTAGGATATGAAATATATGAAAGATAAATGTACAAATAATGATTAACATACAATTATCAACACAAAAAAATTAGATTAATTTTCTTGACATATATATCTCGTAGCAAATATTGTTGTTCTTGGTGGCTGATAGAGTAGGCGTTTCAAAATTTCAGAAATGTATTAAACAGAAGGAACATTAGTCAAAATTGAGCAGATAATACTAGCCACCAAAAATATTTTCACAAAATGTCAGAACCATTTTCCTTGCCGGAAATCTGAAGATGTATGTATGTGTGTGTGGATGTGTATGTATATATATATAAACACACAAGGTGTAAAAAAATGGCGGAGGGTAACATCGGGGTCGCATAAAGAAGTGAAAACAGAGGAGAAAACATACGGGGTCACTTTTTATTACCGCCAACCATTTGGTCTCAGCGGCCCTGTGAATCTGGCGTGAAAGCAGTAAATTATGCATTGTAAGTACCACATGTGACACATCACGTAATAACACTACACATTAATATTGGCTGTTCACGGTAAATTGAGCACTTATGAAAGCCCTGCTTAATATCTACTTGTATGCACGTTGTGTATTCTTCCGCCTTACGTAAAATTAACACTTTCGTGGGCCTCATTACTTCATTCATGCATCGGTTAATTGAAACAGTGAAATTATTAAAAAAGTAAATATTTTACAAATCTGCTCATTTTTACACTTCGGCGAATTAAAAAAAAAAACAAAGCGAAAGAAATAATTAATTGTTACACTATAATGCTTGGTATTAATGAACGGTTTAAGGGAGATCACGTCGAAATGTTATCGTACGCTCGACTGCCATTTATGTTCATTGTAAATTCTACTGGGCGAAAGCATCAAAGAGGAACAAATACTATCGACGTCGTTGAAGCAATGTAGGTAGTTTTGTAAGATGATCATGACCCGGCCAGTCTGAAAACATACTTGATGAAAAGATTCTACAGTGGAAAAGGACCAGTGTGTGATGAATATGAGTACATACGTCATTAATTGGTCATTACTGGAGCTACAGAAAACTCAAAGCACCTGCGAGCAAGAGATTCAGCAGGACGCTGCGTGTCAAGAGCGCCGTCATCTCACAGACAAGGGTACTTATCAAATGGATCGAGATAGTTTCCCCAAACCTCTTGAGTATTATAATTTTTGCAGTTCACTGTACGATGCACGTGAAACCTGAAAACAAGAAACACAATTCAAAGTTTCGTACAGCATACCTCGACATGAAAACAAGAACCCTCAAAAGCCCAAAGCTGGAGTCGATGACCTGGAGAAAATCTCCAAAACACAAAGTTTCGTCATAAAAGTTTTCGTGGCGAATTTGAACCCTGGACTTTCCTACGTGACGCACATTCACGAATTGTTATTCAGAAAAAAAAAAACTATCTCAAAGAAATTTAAAGAAGTTGCCTTTGTAGGTGGAGTCTTATGCCAAAGAGATCCGATCTACGAGATTTCAGGACATATGTCCAGCGGAGAAGATTTCTAAATGACGAAATGGTGTATTTTGCGTCGAGTAGTGCGGTTTCACAGGCTTCGTGAATCGACGAAAGGACTTTATTTGCAGACAACTGAAAAAAACTCAATTATAATATTTCATCAAGTGTATATATATATATATATATATATATATATATATATATATATATATATATGTGTGTGTGTGTGTGTGTGTGTTCTTTTAAAAAAACCAGATATAAACTAAATCACTGAAAATGCATTTTAAAAAAAGGTCTTATGCCAGTACTTTTTAATGCCTCTGTTATGTGTCAAGTTATGTATACTTAATTAAATGTTTGATGTTAACGTAATTTACCTACTGGTTACTTACTGGCCTACTTTATTCTAAATTTAAGTATTCCAACCAATTTGATTCTGAAACACTTTGCTAAAAGCACAAGGAATCGTCCACCAAATTTGGTGGAATTCGTTTGAGTTATCCCTCAAATGTGAGGTACGAGGTTCGATCCGTAATTTATTTTCTCCCGATGGATGAATAAGTAAGTCTCCCGCGGCAATAGTTTTTTGTGTTCCAGGGGAATTAAAATGTCTTACGCATATACACGCATAATAAATGTACGATCCCGTAGCACATAAGGCAATATTACTGAATGAATCTTACTTATTGATCCATCACTAGAGACCTGAAAATTCGCTGTTTCATTTCGGGACAAGCTAGAATTCAAAACCTCGTACGTTTGTATTGCGTATGCTATTGGCCCACCCGTTAGTTTACACCTCATGGACATCTCTGAGCCAATTATAAACACACAATAAAATGCGGACCCTATCACCTTCTTCCGCTAATACAGAAAGCAACCATTTAAGAGTGATATTTGCATGATTTTACATACGACAGTGGAGTATAGCCTACAGGTCATTGAAATCGCGAATTTTTCAGGTCTCTATCTATCACGGTAATCGTATTTACGGATCCACCGCAGGAACCTTTCTTATTATCCCCTCATAAAAAAATTATTTTTTGAGGTAGTGCTAGCTTTCGTAATGGCTAACTAATAGTGATACAAATTTATAATTTAAAAGATTATTCTACGTGCTGCTAATCAAATAATTTTGGGTGCAAATCGGTTGAATGGTTCCTCAAATGTATCATCATAAATGTTTTAAAAAGCCACAGAAGAAAGATGACTCGGACTGTAGGATGAGAAAATTTTATCATTCCACCTTTTATTGTGTGTACAATTTCATGTATTAAAAGTTGTTTCTGAAATTTAACTTATACGTTTTAGAACTGCTTTAAGTTAATCAAAGTGATGGTCCATGGAGTCAAGCAGTCTGCTGAGTGGCCTTTGAGGTAACTGTCACATCACGTAATAAAATAAATGGCGTGTGGGGAGCGCACCCAGGGCAAGGCGACACCCTCCGAGTGACGGTCTTTCCAGCTGGGACCCGTAGGTGACCATCATCCTCGGGCATGCCAGAAATGAAACCCTAGAATGGAGCCGCGCTGGAATGTAAGGGCGGGGGAAACTGGAGTACCCCGAGAGAACCCGCCGGCAAGCGGCATCGTCCAGCACGATTCCCACATGCGAAAATCCGGGAGTGAACCCACCGGGTATCGAGCCCGGATCGCCGTGGTGGGAGGCGAGCGCCCTGGACACTGCGCCACCGCTGCCCCACATAACGTAATGTTTCTGATAAAGGAAGTTATGTCACAAGTGTGGGGTGAACCGAATGAATATTTGGGGAGGAGTGGACTAGTTTTAGTAGTTCAGCTTGAATAATACAGTCCTTAGTTGTGAGGGTACACATTTTTTTGCTGTGTTTGTGAAAACGTCGGTAAGGTTCCGGTGACTTCGCTCGGGTGCGAACCCAGGGTTATTTTAATTTTCATCCAGTTATTTAAGAGGAATTTAATTAATGTAACTTTACTAAAAGTATTATTGTTGATATGCTTTATGATGAGTTAATTTCACGATGGCGGCCGTCGGAACGTAGACGTGTGCAAAAATATCGACAGATTAGGAGTAAAATAAAAATATAAGTTGTTTTCTGTTGTATGTTTAATTTGTTCCGTTTTAATTTTTTTTAAACTAAAAATTCAAAATCAATTTTAAAAATTAAAAAATTTCTAAAATTTTTAAAAATATTAAAATTTCTGAAAATTTTAAAAATTTAAAATTATATTCACAGATAGAAACCATGCTAAATGCCAAGGTCACCTAAAACAATATGGCACCCACCCAACTTACATGACAGTGCATGACTAACTGGCCGACACACTCCCAAATGCCACGTCTCAAAACATTCGAAATAAAATGAGAAATGAGCGTGGTTATAAAAGTCTTACTTATTAAAGTGACTTCTGAAATATGACTGGAAGAGCTAACCACCCAAGCAGTTCTTTTAAGGTTTCTTTTCATCTACGATTCCGATTGGTTTCAAAATCAACTTAGAAAAATAACTAGGTTGATTATTTCACTGGGAAAAAACTGATTTCGCGGATATTTCAGTTCCGCAATTGGACTCGGGATGCACGTGTTCACCCGAAAGACGTCGGGGTTAAGAACTACTTTCGTATCGCAGAGGGACGTTCGCCCACTGGAGACACTTGAGCCGCTCGCTTTTAATGAGTAATTTGTCCCTTGCACGCAGTTCATTTCTGCGCCGTTTCTCCGCGACAGCTCTTAATTAAAAGTCCTCGTTGGCTGGCACGTGATGGGAACGACAATGAGTTCTGCGTCTGTGCGCTGCCATTGCCCTCATCGCCGAAGACTTCTCAGTCACGCCATGGCGCCCTCGGATCATATAGGCTGTTGACCATTCCAACGTTTTTGAGACCATGCTGAAGTTCTACTTTCAGGATATTCCTCCGCCTCGTACAAACAAATGTTAACAGAGTCTAGAAAATTACACCAAAGGGACAACTCACCGCATTCGTGCGCACCTAGTGTAGTAATGTTTTACAAGAGAACTATTTCTTACTAGCTATTACCAATACCCCTATTTTCTCTTTGTTTTTATTCGCATTAATTTTAAAGGAAATATTGACATTTTTAGGTAAAATGTAAGTAAAAGTTAAATTTATCCAGGAACAAGATGCTTTTATATTTACACAAGTATAAAACATTTGTGATACACGACGTATTTAGGAGAAACCGGGAATAGACTATAATTGTGCATTTCTCAAATCAAACTTTGACGAATGTCACTGTCCCTATCTACACATATTTTAACGGGCATACAGACTCGTATGCGCCCAGTCAAGATGCCAACGACAGAGGGAAAGTAGTCCCATGCCTTAAAGTCGAATTAAAAGTGTTACGCAGAGATTTATGATTGCTGAAATTATGGCTTATGTTTTATATTTCTCTAATGTACATCAAAGCAAGAATTAGCGAATTTGTAAGACATTCACTTTTTTTCAACAATTTCACAGTTCCCTTTGACCGGCGCATGAATAAAGTGATCTGGCCCATCGATGGACAATTTAATTTTACTTATGATGGAAGAATGTACGACATTAGTGCACGAAGATGTTAAGCAGGGCTTTCAAAAGTGCTCAGTTTACCGTGAACAGCCTAGACAAAGAGAAACGTGCCCGAATGCCTTCCCCTCGAGATCAAAGAGAAGCCTCTCCTTTATTGCGTAGCCCACACCATCCAAAGTTCTCTCGCCCACTTCACATGTCACTTGTCCCAAATGAATAAATGATTAAATCGCTATTCAAGGTATCCATGTAAGTTGGGTAGCTTCGAAACAATTTAAGGGAACATTTTTTGTGGGAAAGGAAACATTTAGGAAATCTGATGTCAAAGAATTATCTAAGCATTTATTTGGAGTTTTGGTTAGTTTCCCCTTATTTCAAATTCTTTTCCTTTTCTATTACTTCCGTTCCATACCGTTTATTCACTTGAACCCTGCTTGTAGTCGAGCGTTTTTATAGTTGGTATGCATATTCTGTTATTTTCATTGATTTCTGTTCCTTATGTACAGTGTACTACTTCATGTCAATAAAACACATTATAAAATCAAATCAAATCAAATCTAAGCATTTCTGCATACCTGGATTTTAATCTGGGCATTCTCAATGAAACTGGCATGGCGTATTCACATCTTTTGCATTCCTACGCTCCTCGCAAGAAAAAAATTATTTTCTATTTTGCCTAGTAGGACTTTTGACTTTTTACTATGCTGCACGCTGCAGGTTGTAAGTACAGTTGGAAATGTGACACTACACATAAAATGAAGCAACAGTATTACGATAATGAACGGTATGTCAGACGGTAAAGTCACTATGTAGAACTGACATACATGTGCGTAAATGCTGATTATTTACTTAAAATCTGTAACGATCAGCAAAATGCCACGTGATTAACACAATACTGACGGGGTTTAAGTAGGGGCCTCATGATTTCGCGTTATTTTTTGGTACCATCTTAGGCTTCACAATGTTGTCCATTTATCCGACTTGTGTGACTGTACTTCTGTAAACCTGATGCGCCTCACTGGACTGTGAACCAATGGAAAATTTTTTGTGCTCTAACGGTTGAGTTCTGTGTGATCACGACAGAGAGGGAAATGGCTTACAGAAGAAACAGTGTGCAACGAACAGTTGACCGATGCTTGAGCGTGCACAGGACAATGGAATGTATACTGCACGGTGTCATGATCGAATATAACCCGAAATGGCAAGGTCTCTACATAAAGTAATATACAGGCCGGGTAGTAACCACACCAACAAACTTCGGGAGATTGATCCTCTCAAAATAATTACACGTAATTTATGTACACGTAGTACAGTCGATAAGTTCGTAAACACCACGGTGTGTGGCTGCCTACACTCGAGACGCTAATACTTCCAGGAACTTACCGAGTGTGATAGTGTGCGCATACATATGTACACATGTGTTATTTATGTCCTGATTCTAGTCCCAAGAGATTTGCCACTTCTCCGAGGAAAAG
This sequence comes from Clitarchus hookeri, assembly GCA_002778355.1. Classification (NCBI taxonomy): domain Eukaryota; kingdom Metazoa; phylum Arthropoda; class Insecta; order Phasmatodea; family Phasmatidae; genus Clitarchus; species Clitarchus hookeri. The sequence goes on along the minus strand of NQII01001984.1, from coordinate 203,829 downwards.
GGCACGTATTTACGTCTAGCAGCAATTAATTTTATTAATTTGGCAGATTATAAGTGCATTAAATTTAGAATTTAATTTATACTACTTTCAGCACCAGATTCGCAAGTGGAGACAATACCATTCACGCACTACGAGCGTGCTGAAAAATATTGCCTAACCGCTAGGCTAGAGTACGCAAATCTTGCCATGTGTGCGTGTGTTGTTTTCTTCTATAATGACCTGACAGATATTTTTTCACAATGTTTTTTTTTCTATTACGCGCGACATCCAGTTTAAAAGTTATGAATTATATCAACATTTCGGTAAACACAACAGATTCAATTCAAATATAGTGGCAAACCCTGTTATCTCAACTATGAAGGATTGACGCCAGTAATAAATTCGTCGTATTTGCATAGTTTCTTTCAATAATATTAAATCGAAATGCACATAGATAATGGTCATTCGACAATAGTATTTGATACTTTGTGTCTAAACACATTTTACAGCTCCAATGTTTACTACTATCCTGTTTTGATTGTGTAAATTGTGCAAATTATCATAATATAATTTAGATGATATATAATAATATATTTTGGAAAATGATAGTTTTGCTGAATACTCAGAGGTACTAAATTCCATTTAAGTTGTCGGCTAACATAACTTGTGAACTACGTAACATGTTAAGATACAGTAACCATTTACAGATTATTAGAGGAATTCATAAGTCGTCACGACTTAATTAAGATTCCGGAATGTTTAGGAGTGCTATCTTTTACACTGTAAAATTTTTTTCCAGTAAATTTCTTGAACTGTAATGGAAGTCTTAAACCTATTCATAGTATGGTAATAATACTCCATATCAGAATGCAAATTTAAAAATGTTTAGCGTCGCTACTATACATAATTGGGAACCTCCCTGTTCATTTGACTGTTCCCTGAGCAAATGTGGGAATTCTATAGTCTATTCGCGGTTTCTTCATACTTTTTGCATCAAACCTTTGATAAAACATCGCATGTATGAGGTGTTTGGTTGCTTATGAATAAAGACGGAGAAAAAATAGGTATATCGGTTATACCTAGTAATAAATAGTTCTTATGCAAAGTATTATTACACTGAGTGCGCACGAATGTGGTGCGTTGACCCTCTGGCAAAATTTTGTATACACTGTTTGCATGAGGCGGAGGAATATCCTAGAAGTAGAACGTAAGCAGGGCTTCAGAAAAGTTGGAAGTAACCGTGAGTGGACTATAACATGCATTTATGAACAACGTTCTTCACCATTCGCGCTTTCTCACTAAACGCATACACTGATGTGATACATTTGAAAATTACTTTTTAGCGTGCACACTATAATTATTATATTTGGTACCTAAAATTGTATAAATTGAGACTTCTACAAAAACCTGTTATGAAGTTTAATTTAAAAATATTTTTTTCAGCACGCGGTTCGATTTAATTATTTTCGTAGACATACAAAAAATTCCAAACGGCACGTGAACGCGAATATTAAGGCTTCCCCTTTAACCACGTCAACCCTCTACGTAAAAATATTTGAGCCAATTTTTTTGAAATAAATGAATTTTACATTGCGTCATGCCCTCGAGTGATTTTTATTTATTCTCTACAAGTGCAAGGAAGTAAGATCCGAGTTCTCCCCGGAACATCAGTAAAAAAACTTTCGCCGGAAGTGTACGACTTTCCCCCAGGATCTCTTGCTTTCCCTTCTTCCCAAGAGAATGAGTACAGTTCAAAAGTGCTAGAAAAATCCCCACACTTTCTGGTCCAGACTTCTCGTAGAACAGCGGGAAGAGCCGAGTTTTGTGAATTCACAAAACAAATCGCACTGGCATGAAGAGAAACCAGATAATATTTCCGGCAGTTATCGGCAGTTACGCTAAGCCAGTGTGGTTCAAATGCGAGCAGACCACAAGTATGTGAGATGGGAGCGTTTCGTCAAGAGATGTTCTCACTTACCATTTCAAGCCTGTTCGATACATGAGTTACGTCAGTAGCATTACGCCTCAGACAGAATTTTTTTTAGAACTTTTAAATAATTCCTTATCAATAAGAAACAGTTTTATCAATCAAATGCTATTGTTTAAAAACGCAAGCAAATACATTTTTCTGTCGAAGTGAGGGGCAGGCACGAACAGCTAATATATGTTCGCGGTTAATTAATTACTTTTGAAAGCCCTGATTAATTTCTACATTCCACCCACTGTGCCTCGTTCCAACACGTGTAACAGTTAACATTGCGATGGGCCTATGGCATACCTGAGCGTCGGTAATTATCAGTATATTTCTGTTGCAACAAATCCTACCCTGATATGCATAAAACAAAAAATAGCTGACTATAGAATCCACTGAGTTGAACATCACACAGAGCGAAACGTTTGTTTGAGCGAACGACACATTTCATAGTTTATGGCCAAACCACAGTTGATTCAAACAAATATTTGGTTGTCAGGCAGAATTTGTTGACTTATAAAGAAGATCTTACCTTTTCAAATGAATATTTTGTTAGCTACACAAAATTAATTTCAGATCTTTTATACTATAATCTAGAAAACATTTTTTTTTTTTCCTTTTTAGAAAGGCTACTTTTTTCTTGTCATATGCAAACAAGTAGTTTGTTGACTCAAGTAAATATTTCAGCGATACACATTAAAAAATATTTAAATAAATTAAATAAACTATCTTAAATATATGCTGTAACTGGTAAGGAATTTTTAAAGATTCGTTTCTAAAGTGCTAAGTTAACCGCGAGTCCAGTACAAAGGACTTCAATATTAACGGTCCCCTCAATTTTGGTAGAATCCGTTCACGGTAAGGTAAGCACTTTTGAAGTCAACTTTGGGAGAAAAAAAAAATTACTGCTCGTTAACAGCATACATGCTAACCTACACACCGGAACACAGCCTTCCAGTAAAGTTGGCAGCAAATAAAGTGAAATATTCCCAAGTCTTGACGTTGTATTGCGAGTGCAATGTTTAAATTTATTGCCAACCAAGATTGTGTGTCTTTGCTTTATACACTTCAGAAACAAATTGGCATATTATTAACACATTTAGGTTCCCAACAATTTCAAATTTCCAATTGACTGGCGCATGGATATAAGGTTATTGGGCCGATAGAAATGCAAGTTTTACATAATATGGCGGAAGGATACGAAGTGAGGAGAAATGTAGATCTTAAACAGGGCTATCAAAAGTCCTTAGTTAATCGTAAACAACATACATTCTGGCTTTTTTTCTCTACAACGCAAAATTATTATAGGCGGTTCACGATAAACTGAAAACTTTTGAAAGCCCTTCTTAAGATATACTTACTTTATTCACGCGTCATTCAAGAGTTGTACTGTAACATTATTAGAAAAGGAAATATTGTACTAATTTGTAAATTCATACACTTACATGCATTAAAAAAACATCAAAAGCAAAATAAGTAATTTCAGAGTCAAAAAATGTAGATGTAACACATTTAATTCGACGCTAAGACTTGGAAACACTCTCACTCCATCGTTACCAAACTTACTGGGTGCATGCCAGTCAGTGTGCTAGTTAAAATGTATGCAAATTACATTTTTCAAAGGTTGATTTTGAAAGTGCTCGGTTAAACGTGAACAGCATGTTATTTTGTTTTAACTGTACTGATCGACACCTGACTGGGAATTATAAATATATTTTACGAAATCGACATTATTTCTTATCGGCAGTTGCAAATCGGAAGATAACCAAATCGGTGACTGTGTAACAATTTAAGGAATTTTCCGTAGTTACTATTTATGCTCGGTCGTGATACAAAATTTCGATCAATCTTCTAAAATATAAGTTGCCTGAAGAAAGTGGTAAATTCAAAATTTTAAGGATTAACGGATAAAGGGATGTATTTGGTTGTATTGATATTTCGTCGCTAGCATAGATAGATGATGACGTAGACAGACTTTCGTCTTCTGCGCATGCCCTCAAAATCGGCTCAAGAACTACCTTAACAACTGTCAAGATCACGTGATCAGATAATGATGTTTCATTTTTTTTTCATTTGGTTTTACAACAAACCTGTGCTTTTATGAGCGAAAAAACTATATTTTACGTAACTTGGCTGGGTCGTATTTGCATTGCCACTTTCTCAAAAAGTAGTTTGCTGAGATATCAAAACATTTTGATATGTAAACTTATAGCTAGCCTTTTTCAAGGCCACGTGATTTTCTTTTTCTTTTTTTAAGTTTTGTAAGAAAGAAAGCAGTTCAGTGTTGGGATACGCAGCTTGGTTACTATGTAGCTGGCATGCGCCCTCTACTCCATATTTAGTCTAGTGTGCGTTAACTTTTGAAATCATCCTTTGAAAAAAATTACTGCCGGTGACTGCATTATTTTATAACTTGCGGGTCGACAGGCATGCTCCCAGTAAAGTTGGCAGACATATGGAGAACGTAAGTCAATTTCTGATCATCAAATTAAAAACGTGACGTTTAAATTTGCGGGGAAAGAACCCATGTCTATTTTATGCTCATCCGAATAAGAACTGGAACATTAGCAACATATTCACGTTCCTACCAACATTACAGTTACATTTGATGGTCGCGGGTTTATGGCAATATAGTATATTCACAGTTTGTTCACAATTTTTGAGTGACACCTTTGAAAAATCACATTATCTATAACGCCTTTGGTTGTATCCTAAATATGTTATGTATCACAAGCGTTTTATAATTATGCTAACGTTAAAGTATCTTATTTTCGTTTAAATTGAACTATTGCTTATATATTTGTCGGTAAATTATAATATTTCATTTATAATCAACATGAATAAAACTAGAGAGAAAATAGGCGTGTCGGTAATGCTCAGTAAGAACGACTTGGGTGCGTGGTCCCTTTGATGTGATTTTCTAGATTCAGTTAAGCTTTGTTTCCGCGAGGCGTAGGAATATCCTGAAAGTAGCGCTGTAGCAGGACTTCAGAAAAGTTGAGAGTAACAGTGAACGGGACTGTACTAATTTTACTACGGCGGAAGGATCCTAAACTGACAGGAAAGTAGATCCTATGCGGCACTTTCGAAAGTGCTCGATCAACCCGCGAGCAGCGGGCAGCTCATATGAATTCTCGCACAGCGAGAAGAAATTCCAACGACGTCATCGAGGATCGGAGACTGCAACTGGGCGTGCAGGGTCATACCCGACAGTGCTCTTCAGCGAACCCTCGGCAATGCGTGGAACGCGCTAGACGGTCGGCGGCGAGATTACATCCAGATCCAGGCCACCGGCGCGTCTTTCAAACTAACGAGACATTGCACGTCACATCCATTGATACATTCCAGTTTCCGTGACGTTTATTTTATAAAATTTTAAAATTTATTATTTTGAATTACCCTACAGATGTTTTGACAACTGCGGATTTAAATGTGTAAAAATTTAAATGTTTGAACTATTTAAATCGTAATTTTGAACTGTGTTTGTTGGATTGATTACAATAAATGTTTCACGAATTCATCCCGAAATTTGGCTAATTTTAGGTGTGTGGTTATAATAATTGTTAGGCACAAACGTTCCTAAAAATAGGTCAACCTATTGAGTGATTGTTTCTTTTACTTTCGTTGGCTTCCTGTTTGGTTATGATCCGATAAAAAAAACATGTGTTCTGTAATAGGCGATAGGACAGTGTGCGCGAACATCTCAAATCTCGACGACTGTTTAGCGAATGTATCTGAAAATGAGCTTCTCGCCTCCATACACACTGCCTGGGCTATGGTACGCATTTGTACGCTTTGGCGATCACTTTATTTGAATGTAACATGAGCTGTAGTAATTTCGACCACGCGCCATTGGAGTTAATCTAAGAATATTTCTGCCCTGGGCGGGGCTGTCTTGAACTTGATACTGATTTGCTGGTCACCGTTAGCTTAGTTAAGGCTCCCGCCTAACTGGAGATGTTCCCCGCGTTTGGAGCAGAAAAGCGCGGGGAGCGATAAGGGCGACAGTGACACGCGCATCAGGTGCGCCATCGCCTCTGGGCACACAAGGCTCTGAACTGGCTGGCATGCAGTGCTCTAGTCACAGTGCGTGTGGTTAAGGGACTTTCAGCGGTGACCCTACCGTTTTACTGATGGGAAGTCTGTAAGGAACGTTCGGTGCAGGGCCCTCGAGTCGTTTTGTACGTATCTGGCGCAAATATTCTGAGATACATCACTTTAAAAAAAACAGTTTCCAGCCATTTTAGAGCACTCAAAATTGGTGTTTATAACGTGCGTGACGTCATGAAAGCACTCAACAGCCCTCGTATTAAGTGTGTGTACTTCTTGTAGATCAGCACATTGGACACGCGTTTAATAGTTTCGTTGGAAAACGTGTATTTCAAACACTCTGAAACGCGGTTCAAGCGGCAGGTATGCGGGGGCCTTAAGGCTGTTGTACAGGAAGGGAAGGAATAAGCTTTTCTAAGTTGAAATTCGCATTACACAGTTCCGAGAGGTTTTTACGTGCGTGTTTTGTAAAAGCACTGTACCCTAGAGTTTCATTACAGAAATGGCGCTGCATGGCAATAATGGCACAATTTGTTACGTAACGTACCGTTTTAATGGGTTCATATTGTCCCAAAATATTAAAAGTTGTATAGTGAACAGACAATAGCATCCTCAATAATTAAATCCTGTAGGAATGTTCAATACGAAAGCGTTTATTGGAGTGGATTTTGTGTAAATTAACATATGACTACGTTTGCAGCTATTACACTTTTTTCGCCAGTAATAAGGTAAACAACGCCGCCACACTTTCAACACACTCACATCCGGCCGGTATTACACTAACACACTTAATGGTTTTTACACATGCACACCAGCACTACTCCGCTTTATTATAGTTTGCACTCAAAAACAAAACATATCAGTTAATTGAATGCGTCATCCTTTACTATCTTTGTTAGTAATGTCAGTTATTATTTGATATTACAGACAAACGCTTACAAACAGAGCTGCATCTTATATTATTTCTGACAGTTTACAGTTTTATACAAACATTTTCTTCACAAAAAAAAAGAGAAAAGATAAAATGAAAAAAAAAAAAATTACGAAACCAAACTCAGTCTAGAAACCGTACAGAATTTGCAAAAAAAATAAAAGAATTTTTTTTTATTTGGACTGGAGCACTCCGAACATTTATTACATAGTTATCAAAGGAACGTATTTAATACATTTTATATAGGCCTATACAATACGATCAGGAAAAAATGTTAAATGATTTTCTGCAAACTTATGGTGGTGGTGATAACAAAATCTATGTAATTGTTTAAGTTTCATAAAAACTAACTTTGTTTATTGTATGATTTCCAGGCTTATACTCAAACTTTCAATATGTTACAGAAAATTTAATATAACACATAACATAATTTTATTTGCTGTAAATTATTATTTCATTTAGATTGCTAAAATATTTAAAAAAAAACTGAATAGCATGTTGATTATGAATTCAACACCAAAATAAATTAATACTATAAAAAAAATTCTAATTTTATTTTTAATTATGCTATAGTGTAATCGTGAATTGTTATTTTGTATATTGCTTTTGCTGTAAGTTATCAGAAGTCTCCATACACCCTTACCACAGTTGGTATAAGGGAAATCTCATGCGGCGGCACAACTTTTCTTATTTTGTTTTACCTAATTTTAATGTAATAACAGTAATTTGTGCCCTTCTAAGTACCAAACTTTAATTCTGCTCCATCCTAGCAGACATCTACAAAGTATGTACTAATTTTTAAGACTGATCATATAATTGTTATGTATGGCAAATTTTTTTTTTATATTTTTCAGCATTGATTTATAATAACCTAATTGTATTTTTCAGGCGGCTTTTGCCGTAACGTCTTTTTCGCCGTAACGTCATCCAAACGAGACACAACAAATTTATGTCGGCAATGAATCGTCACGGAAAAGTACTCAATCTTAATGAAATTTAAAATAAATACCATTAACCAAATAACAAATTACAAATATAAATAAATTAAACTTTATAACAAAAATAAAAATCCAAATGACAATATTCATTTCAATTAATATAAAGAAATTATATAAATATAAAATTAAATTAAGTCTTTTAAAATTTCGAATTCTCACAGAGTCCAAAATGCATAGAACACACACAGACAAAACATAGAACAATACATATTACAGAAATGTAAAACAATAAAATACCTGAAATGAAATAAAATAATTACACTTGAAATCTACTTTAAAAAAATACAATTCTCTCTCTATCTATCTCCCTCTCTCTTACTCTGCAGGCACATCCTGCACTAGTAAATAAATCTCACCGAAGTCTAGAAAATTACACCGAAGGGACCACGCACCGCATTCGTGCGCGCTCTGTGTAATAATATTTTTCAAAATAACTATTTATTACTAGGTATTACCAACACACCCATGTTATGCCTGTTTTTATTTATGTTCATTATAAATGAAATATTATGATTTGTAGATAAAATATAATTAAAAGTTCACTTAAACCAAAATTAAGAAAACTATGTGTTCACAGAAGTATAAAATACTTGCGATGCACGTCATATTTAGGAAAATACGAAACAAGTCATTCGTTGTGTGATTTTTCAAAGGTTTGATTCAAAAAGTGTGAAGAAACAGCGAGTAGACTATACATAGAAAGACATTTACATTTCTAAACATTCCACGGTTTCACTTGGGTAACGCATGGTAATTTTACACATGACGCAAGGACACAAGATGTGAAAAAAAAAGTGTCCTATGCAGAATTTTCAAAATTGCTCATTTTACTGTGAACATCATATAAAATAGTGAGCACCGAAGTTAAATAGGTTGCTGGAAAATTGGTGTAATTATTTAGGTTACTAACAATTTCCAGAATCACTTCGATTCGCGTTTCATAGATAGTCCATGGAAACGATAATTTTTACTGGCGGTTCACGGGTAAACTGGGTACATTTGAAAGCCCTGCTCAAGATCTACTAGTATGCACATTGTGCATTCTTCTACCATACGTACAATTTTAACATTGCCGTGGGCCTGATCGCTCTGTCCATGCGCAGGTCAGGTGGAATTATCAGAAAAGTAAACATGTTACAAATTTGCTAGTTCTTATATTCGTATGCAACATAAAACTGAAAGCAAAAGAAATCATTTAAGTCTTCAGAAATGTTTATTAACGCTTTCAATTCAACGCTAAACCACGGAAATACTTTCCCTCCGTTGTTACCAACATTACTGGGAGCATGCCATTTTACGTGTCCCTTAGAATGAAAACACGTAGGAGCAGTGAAAATTTTCGAACGTTGATTTCTGCTCAATTAATCGAGAAAAACGAATTCAGTATATTCACGGGAAGAAAGGACAAACTAAGCAAGGTTTTCAAAAACTTTCAATTCACCGTGAACCATATTTGGAAAATTTCTCACGTGGAGAGGAAAAAAAAAATTGTTTGAGCAAAATGATAATGAAAATTTATTCAATTTGCAGTAAGAAATTACGTCAGATTGCCGCGAGTTTTGTAACAGCGTTTTAACAAAAATTATGATAAAACAGTAGAGATAAATTTCCGGACATAAAAAAAAACGCCGGATGCCTCCTGCTCTTTCCTAGAAGATATTTGTGCTATTCGCCGCCCGAAATTAGAGCGGAGCTGGGAGCTAGACTCAGGAAGTTGAAATCACGGTGAACGCAAAGTAATTAAGAAAAGAAGAAATGTGTTGCCGTTTCTCGTTTTAACGCCACGCTTGCAAAATAAAAGGTTTCGTTTTAATTGCCTAGGTGGAGAAATTTATATCACGGTTCTCTTTTCCCAAGCCCATAACGTGGCATTCTGCATGTTTATTTTCAGGATGTCGGCACCATTTCACACTTTTTTGCAGCTTATTTGCAGTGTTTACTTTAGACAGGTTTACCGCCATGAATACTTATGAAGTTTATACATTTTATAAGATTTATTTTCTAAGTTGGCGAAAGTAGTTAGAAATAGCCGATTTCAGCACACCTGGCTGCTGGCGGGGGAGCCGGTGAGCCACAGCGGCCATATTGGATGACGTCACGCGGAAATCACCTGCTGTCATTCCTCGCTAAAGGCGGCCATTTTCCCTTTTTCCTTCGAGATTCTCCTTTTTTCCCTCAAAAACACCAAAAACTTCCCGAATTTCCCTCCAAACCTCAAAAATTTCCCACATAAATTTTCCTTACCAAAATTTTTATTGGTCACTCAGTTCGAAAATATTATGACTCTACAATGTGGCTCGTTGACTCTTTTTTGGGAATGAGGGGTCGAGGGGTCAACCTAACATTCATGATCTGTCATTCCATGTTAGCATCATCCATCTTGTCTGAAGAATGTTCGAGTTCATTGCCCTGTAATGCAACTTCTTTCATTCCTTCCAGTCTCACCCACAACCGTTCTTTCTCGTCTGCTCTATCCCTTGGGGTTTTCTCATATTTCTTCTGGTCTCCTTTATTTTCTCTCTCTTGCTCTTTATGTCCTCCGTCTTTAATTATCGCACCCACTGCCACCAGTCGGCCGCTGTAGGCGGAAATATTTGATTCTCGCGCCCGCCACCAGTGTGTTTGAAGTCGTATAGTTCGCAGATAGGAGCGGTGGTATCGGCACGGAGATTGTTTACATCTATATATAAGTCACATTTTTAGCACATACACAGACAGAAAATCACATGCAAAGCTAATCAGACATAAGCAAAATATGCATGCATAAATTACACACACGAAAATTACATACATGTCAATCACCCTCATCCACCATTTTACCTTCACCATCCTCGTCTGCTAGCGTACACCTCAGGTGACTGACACCTTGAATTCGACGACAGCTGCTTGAGCAATATACACAGATGCTCTCGCCATCTTTGTTTCTCCAGTCGTTCGATAGAGTGCATGATCATAGTCTGCTAGGGTCGCGGTGTTCTTCGACCATTTTCGTTTCTCCTGTCAACTGTCAGGGGGACGCCAACATCGTTTGTGTTACCGATGGTTGCCGCTAGGAGCACTGCTGTCGACACACGTGACCGAATTCAATCATGCAGCATGAAGAACACTCACCCATGCATGCAGTACTCGGTGCAAGTAGCTAAAAAAATGGCAGAAACACAAGGTGTCGATCCAACCGCCAATGAGGGTTGCAGCTCAACTTTACCGATAGCACAGGGGGACTAGGGCGGTATGGTTCGACTGTGAGGGCTAAAGGATCAACCTAAAAAAATTCTCCTATATGTCAAGTGCACTACACTATTTACCAGCGGTGATAATTTGAAGATGAATTACACGACTTGTAAAGTCTGTGTTCCTTTGCTTGCCACTAAACATCGTGCATATAAACCGTTGGTCATGCAAGAGACGACGACACTGTTACATGTTGATGAACAGATATAAGAAATAAATGTAAAGGAAAAATAGTTATAAACACTTGCCAACCTATGCATATTGTGCGAACAACGAACGCTGTACGTTATGTTAGCCCAAAAAAAATGTTATGGTCACGAATCACGAGGGGGGAGGGGGGGATAAAGTCATCACTGCTACGCACTGATGTCAGCAGACATAAAAAAAAAAAAGGAAAATAGTTATTATAAACACCTGCCACCGTATTGCACAGGCGACGAGCACTGTACATCGCATCAGTCGGTGCTAGACAAGACCATGCGTCTGAGAACTGAAGTGGTAGCCTTGGTAAGTACAGCAGAATAGCAAACGATTTCCCCCACGTACACCCTCCGACCGAGCTACGCTGCAGTACAGAGGCACTACCAACCAACGCATGATGCGCGAGCATCGAGAAACGTACGTCGTATTCTCAGACCTCTTGTTGTGAACGTTGATAACTTTGATTAATATCACCCCACGGCTTGAAACTTTTGCCCGGTACTGCACACAGCAGAACTTTTCTTTCATACATCTAGGAAGGTTGTGAGGAGTCACGTAGGTGGGTTTTGTGTCCAGCACGAACGAGAGATAAACCAGCGTTTGATTTTGAAGGGG
>NQII01001984.1:137030-191806 GCA_002778355.1 Clitarchus hookeri | reverse complement strand
TTAGCGCGCAGGGAAACTCGTCGGAAGATATCTTCCGCCGACGCGAATAACACGATCGTTAACTCCTTCGGGAAACTGGCCTGGCAGTCGCGGCAGTGACGCAACGCGGGCCGAGCCTGCAACGAGGCGGCCCCACAGTTCTACAGCTGATGGGGGAAATAAAAGAAAGCCGTGAACGTTAAATCCAAGCGTTTATGAGAGCCACGACGAGGACTCCGAACCACCTGTGGATCTGCGTTTATAGTCTATTAGCAGTGCCTTTAACACTCTCAAGATCAAACTTTTGAAAAATATCAGCCCCCATGTGTGACGTGTTCTGTTGTTCCCCAAACACGCCTGTGTCACAAGCGTTCTACACGTTTCTTAGCATAGAATTATCTTATTTCTGGTTAAACTGAACTTAAACTTGTATTTTGTCTATGCATTACAATATTTTATTTATAATTAACGTGAACAGAAACATGGAGAAAATAGGTGTGTTGGTAATGCCTAGTTAGAAATAGTCCTCATACACAAATGTTATTAAACTGAGTGCGTGCGAATGCTGTGCGTTGTAAGTTTGGTGTAAATTTTCTGGAGTTGGTAAAGCTTTTAATTTGCATGAGGCGGAGGAATAGCCTTAAAGTCTAACTTTAGCAGGGCTTCAGAAAAGTTGGAAGTAACCATCAATTGCTGGTTTCACGTTTATTCCAACTTTACTTTAAATCAAATTGTCCAAATTACGTATCTTGAAATAACCTAGGCACGAAACATATATGTGCCAATGAAGAACTGACCATTTCATTGACTTTACTTATTGCTTTTGCCGTGTCTTTAGTATTATTCAGGTGTACCGATGAATAGTTGTTAATGGCCCAATATATTCAAGGATGATTAAATATTCACGTGCACCTATAACAACAGCAAACGAAATAAATAGTTTCTACCAGTGTTTAACAAGCTCATTCTAGTATTTTTTTGTCTAGTAGTGTTTTTTCAGCTTTACACTATTTTTTTTTTATCGAAATATTCTTTATTATATATACGTACGAGATTCACAAATCCTAATAATACAAATAAATGTTTTCCCTATTGCATACGGGCATAATGTAGAAAGAGTTAAAACATTATTTTCATAACTATACATATTTTATTGTAAACACTGAGTCGTACATGTCTATGATAACAGGAAATCAAGAAAATCAGTTATATTTCTTAATGTTTCATTAGAAGAATTATGACTGGTGGCCCATGAGCTAGGTTTCCTTTTGTTTAATACAAATCAGGGTAATACAGGACTATCCTGAACACTGTTTACAAACTTAAATAATTCGTAATGGAAAATGAGTTAAACAAACACAGTGCGATCTACAACCAGACATGAATAGTAAGGGGAAAACAACCCTTGGCGTTTGGGGATGAAAATATGTTATTTTCAAAATCTCAGAAATTACGTGAGTAGTTAATATCTGGTTTAGTACAGACCATTTTTCATCATATAAAAACCTTTATAAACTAGATAAAACTAAAATTAATTAAATTACAAATTTAAATTTAAAACTTTTATTAAAAATATTTTTAATGGTGAAATGAAAAAAAAAATTATTTACAACGTAACACAAAGTTAAAATTAAATTTAGATGGTAAACTTTGCGGTGGTGAATTTTAAAAGCATATTTTCAATCCAAATTTAAAGGTTAAACTTAGAGACCATCGATTACCTCCCTTTATAAATATACAATTAGGTTATAATTTGATGTTGCAAACGTGAGCATAATTATTTTTTTATATTATATGATGCAATAATTGATTAGTTTAATTAAGCAATTTATACTAAATACAATAAAAAAAATTTACACTAAAATTATTAAATTAATATATTTTTTTTAGTTTATTTAATTAAATGTATTTCAGTTTCAAACTAGTTGATAAAGATTTTAATACGATGAAAAATCGTCCGTACTAAACCAAATATCAACTACTTACGTAAGATGAAAAAACAAAGTCGTGAATAGAGTTAGCATATTATGCTATTTGTGACCATTTACCGGATAACAATAGCATCCGTCATTCGGTTACGTACCTGACAGGCAACCTATCGCATCCTTTCTAACTTTCCATGATTTCTCCAGAACCGTTTGCCTGATAGAGTTACATCAAGGAAACGTGTCGTGTTCCTCTAATGTACAGACGGTTATTACGTCACAACAATCGATAAACGCACGCGGGTTGGTTAATAACATCGCACCCCAAATTTACTATAGGCTGTTCACAGTTAATTAAGCACTTTTGAAATCAACCTTTAAAAAATGATACTACCCCGAAATGCAAATATACTTATTTTAAGGACTACGACTGTTATGCACCCAGTAAAGTTGGTAACGACGGTAGGAAAGTAGTTCCATATATTAACGTTGAATTACAAGTTCTGGGTTAACAATTGTGAACACTGAAGTTATTTATTTTGACTTCTGTTTTTTTTTTTAATGCATATAAGTTATGAGCAAATGTGTAAAATATGCACTTTTCTAACCATTCCACAGTATTGCTTGACCAATGCACGAATAAAGTGAGCAGGCTAATGGCAAAGTTAATTTTACGTGTGATGGAAGAATACACAATGTACATACAAGTAGCTCTTAACCAGGGCTTTCGAAAGTGCTCAGGTTAACGTGAACAGCCTATAATGGCGGGCGATTATATCAGACGCCAAATGTTCGCACAGGACAGATACCAAAACAGGCTTACACTATCCACGAATCTGTTGTTTATTCTTACGGAGTTTCTGAAATTTAACGAGTGAACTAATTTTAATTTATGATTTTCAAGGGTGGGTCTCCCTTACCAATCACGTTAGGATGTAGGTCATATTATGTTTTATACCTCATTTTTTATTACTAACCATATCACAAAAATGTCTACCTGGAATTCAGGAACACTCTGTAGAAACAGATTTGTGGTTCAAGTAAATTTCACAGAGCTACCTGGGGGCCACGGTGGTATAGTGGTTAGACTACTCGCCTCGCACATTGGCGAACCTGGTTCGATTCCCGGTGGAGTCGCTCCCGGATTTTTGCATTAGGGAATCGTGCCGGACGATGCCGCTGGTTGGCGGGTTTCCTCGGAGATGTCTTGTTTCCCCCACCCTTGCATTCCGGCGCTGCTCCATATTCACCTCGCTTCACCCTCATCGGCTCTCAAGACATCGATGTTAAGAGCCGCCCAAATCTCTTCACTCGCTTTCACAGAGATACCTGAACGACGTGAGGATACGGCTCATCAGACTCACGCCCATGGTAATTTTTTAATGCAGCAAAAGATAGACGGCAGGGCTTGGGATACCTATCCATCTGTCCGGAACAGCAGGAAAGGGGAAGAATTTTGAAATGGCCTGTAGGAAGGAACCATTTTGGCATTCGCCTGCAGGAGTGACTTCGGGTGATCACGCGAACCCAGATCAGGATGTCCGAAGTGGGAATTGAAGCAGGACTTAGTGAAGTGTTCAGTGTCCCGCGATCCAATTACGCAGTGATTCATGTCCTTAAATGATTAATGGTCAGCGTTATTCAACCGACTCAAAAGGCGCACCAACATCGTAATCTGAAAACCATCTGTGGGACATTGCTCGTTTCCTGAGATTAGTATGATGATGTAACTGAGGTTGAAAGAAAAACCATAAATCTACTGAAACCCACGCCCAGCTTGAATCGCCTCAGTTAACTTAGTATGTGCAATCTTTCCATTAATTTACATCAACAAAGTCTGAATGAAATGGCCTGTTAAGGAAGCTTTTCCGAACAGGTTTGCTGTGGTATTCAGAATTAAAACGGAAGGGAAGGCTTCTTACAGTAATATAGGTAACAAATATCTCGAAATTTTGACACAGCAAACCACCGCCATATTAAAAATGATATCTCTGATCGGTCCAGTGTTGTTATTGTGAGGCTTTTAAGTTTCAAGTCGTGTAGAAATGTTGGCGTTTAACGTTCGGCAGATGTAGACGTAATCCGCCACCCTAACAGGGAGTATTATTGTGTTGGCAATTAAAAAGTTAAAATCACAAACTATTTTTTTATATTTATTTTAATTAATTTCGTAGTTATCGTGAGCGAAGCGTGTCTGTGGAATTTCCAAAAAATTTTCACATAAAAAAAAAATTGAAAGTATAATTTTATGCGCAGCGCTATGTTGGTGTACAGTACAATAACTGCAATAACTCACTGAAATTGATGGCGGCGTCAATCGCGGAGCGGGAAAGTGTCTAGCCCCTCCGAGTCTCAGTTTATGGTACAGTCTCGCATGAGCAGGAAGTTGGATGCAGCATAGCTTACGCCGAGCAGTGCTTAGGTTTCTGCAAACAAATAACCTAAGCATCGTGTGTCTTATCATGTTTAAGATAAATATGCTCTAACGTGCCATCGCTACACTTCTGAACCTCGTTGGTAACAAGATATGAATGCGTAGAAGCTGACGGCTCAGAGGGGTAGAGCCAAAGTTTAAATTCAATTACTGATATGCAGTTTAAAGGCAGTTGCCACCCTTTGTTCTGTTACGAACCAGCACCCCAATTTTTCTGATGAAGGAGAATGACGCTACCCCATCACATTTTCGAAGGTGCAAGATCTCCGTTCTACAAAAAAACTATTCGTCGATTTGTTGTTTAATCGCAAGTAATTCCTGATATTTGTAACGAAAATAATTTCAAAAATTGAAATTTAGGGGGCGCATAGATCCCCTAATAATCACACATGGGAAAATGATACATACTTTTTCGTCTTATATTTTCGGCAGGAATCACCTCTCGGAGTTTGTCGGTACTTTTTAGTTACAACGTGTAACTAAAAATCACCGATGAACTCCGAGAGGTTATTCCTGCCGAAAATATAAGATAAAAATTGTACGTATCATTTTCCCATAAGTGATTATATACACACATACACATACCCGCGGTGTCCACTCTTACCATGAAATAACAGCAGAAGGTCTCAGTCTCCACTAAGCACTTGTTCTCTTGGCATGGGGTATAGTGTTTCTCTCGTTTTGAACCTTAGACAGGACAGAGAAACTAAACGCAGACTTACGAAACGAAGGGAACAAAACAAATTCATTATTAGATGCTTGGTCAATAACAAATAAGAAAAAATGATCAATAGTGTCGTGTTGACACTAATACTACTACTGTAATAACAATTTATGCTCCCGTATGGAGTATACACAGTTTTTCTGCAAAGTGTACGGCTTGAAAGGAAAAAAACTAGAGGTTCAATATATGTTATTGCTGTAAATAAAGTCTCGAATTGTTCTAGGTTTGTTTGTTTTGAAAGTAGCAATAACTGTGCGTGTGTGTCTCTCTCTTTCTTTCTCTCTCTCTCTCTCTCTCTCTCTCTCTCTCTCTCTCTCTCTCCAAGAGGCACAGCCAGATAAAGAAAGTTTGTGAGGTTAAGAAGGGCAAAAGCGGAACTGATTCAGTCTAACTGTTGGAATGTAATTGAACCTGGCTTCGTGGAACCACTTACTGCAGACCAAGAAATAATTAACAGAAAGGCACTCTCCATTTTGTACAAGAATGTGTCGGACATGAATTTGAATGCTATTACTGAGTGTCTACATGCGAACAAAGCTTGGAAGATTCTCGCCGACATCCACACAGAGGTTACAGCTCAAGCACTCTATTAGTTATCTTGGTTATTTTATATCACTTTATGTTTGACTACAGACAGGGCAAATTTGCTTAAAAATACTGTTGTAAACTGTTGTTTTTCCTCTTTGCGTCAGTACACGGTAATATTTTTTTGTATTTTTGCAAATAATTCTTTATAACCATGCGCCATGATTATGTTTTTAACGCTACAACTAAACTGGAGCTTACATGTATATAGCGCATTCGAATAAATTGATAGTCTACGTCGTAACAGAGTACCTACTCATGAAGGAAATTCGGTACTTCGGATTATTTATATTGTAGGTACTTAAAAGAGAAAACACCCTAGAAATCCCTAGTTAGCTTTTCCTTTCACCTAGTAGTGTTTCTTTCCACCGCATATAAATTTTATAATTGTTATAGACCTATTTTTATATCAATGCGTCGCTTAAATGACACACTGAATTCGTCTCAGAAAAAATTACCTCATTCTATGCTAATTAAAATTATAATGTGAGGCCACGATGGTTTAGTGGTCACACTAATCGCCTCCCGCTTAGGCGAATGAGGTTCGATTCCCGGCGGAGTATCGTCTGATTTCATATGTGGGAATAATGCCGGATGATGCCGCTGGTCGGCGGGGTTTTCTCGGGGATCTCCTGTTCCTCCCGCCCTTCTATTCCGGCGCTGCTCCATACTCACCATGGTTTACCCTCATCGGCTCTCAAGATCTCGGTGTTTTGGCGACCCAAATCTCTCCTCTTAATTATAATGTGTATACAATAAAAAAAACATATTTTATGACTATTTAATTAAAAATTACACCAATCATAATGCTGATATAAATACTTTTTTTGATACTGTACCAACATTATTGTAGATGTGTCAAGTCAATGTCAAGTGAAATGCGTGCGATAAAGATGTGGATTTCTATTTACCAGTAGCGCCTGCTACATAGGCCATCCCATCGTCAGTGCAGCGGAGCGGATGTCAGCCGTCCGGGCGCCTCACGCTGACGAACCCGCCCATTCGTCACTACATAGCCACAGAGTAGATACGCACACAGAGACGAAATGACGGGGCAGTTCTTTCGGTTTGGGCGCACCCGTTCTCTGGTTGGCTGCGCGAGGCTTCAGCAACGAGGTGTGTGTCTTATTGGCTGATGCATATTGCGAAAGGTTCTCTGTTGGCTGGGTTGTCGGCTCTCGGGAGTATGCTACCAGCGTTAAGGATAATTCTACTCAGGTTAGGAACAAAACGAGTTTTCTTTTGGGAGAGTTTGGCATAGATAACATTTTCACCGCTAGGTGCGCAGTGTTTCAAAGAGGTCACTTTTAATTAAAATTTTAAGCTACTTGAATTTAAAAAAAAAAACTGAAAATTTTTTATTAGTTAAATAGTTATTTGTGATTATTGCAATTATTTGGTCTTTAAACATAGGAAATTTAGAAAACCCGGTACACATGCGATACTAGCGCCTACCTAGTGGCAAAAAATGTTTGGCTGCCAAACTTTTAACGATTTTCTTCCCAACCTGTAGTAGAAGTAACTTTACCAAGCGCTGATTGGCGAACGGCGTTCCGACATGTTGCTGGCCAATGGCGCCATTTTCCTGGTGTGTGCGGCCGAAGTTCACGGCATAAGCAGCTGTTTCAACTCTGTATTAGAAGTACTCTGTGACATGGCCACGTAATTCTCCGTCCGTAATGTTTTTTTTTTTAAATAACTACGCTACTAGATGCAAGCACAAACCTACATACCATTCACGGTTACTTCCAACTTTTTTTCTGGAGCCCTGATAAAGTTCTCCTTCCAGGATATCCCTCCGCCTACTACAAATAAAGCTTCCCTTTTATATAAATTACAGCAAAGATACAACGCACCGCATTCGTGCGCACTCAGTAAAATAATATTTTCCATAAGAACTATTTCTCACTGGGCATTCATTACCTACACACCTATTTCTATTTTATCTTTTCTCTGTGTTTTTACTCATATTAATTACAAATAAAATATTACAGTTTATAAATGAAATACTGTATAAGTGAAAGTTCAATTTAACCAAAAATAAAATACTTCTGTGTGAACACTAGAATAAAATGGCTGTTATATATGACATACGTAGGAAACAACGAAACACGTCATACATGAGGTAATTTTTCAAAGGTTTGATTATAAAAGTGTGAATAAACAGCAAATAAACTATTGCGATCATGACCGAAATAGTAACTTCTCTTATCTCTGAGTTTACAATCGTCTGTAACGTCGAAATATATCACATAAGCTACGATTTGATAGAACTTAAGTTATCAACTCAAGTCGCTATTTCTCATCCAACAAACGTTAGATGTTTCAATTGAAATTCATCCGAGATGTGTTATTTTGGTCATTTTCAGTCTGCAGTCACCGGCTCACTCGCCTAAAGACTTTTCACTGACTTCGGATCATCTTTGAATACCTGGAAATGCCTAGAAATGACATTAAATTAGCTTAATACAGAAAACAGAATCCCCACACCGACAGAAAAGTTTCTTTGTTTGAGCCAACAAAACACTTCTTTGTATACAGCCAAAAAAATAATTAGTCGCACTTACAAAGTATTTTATGGACTAAACAAAATCTAAAATGAAACAAAACGATTTTTTTTTCAGTTAACAAAAAAAAAAAAAAAATTCGCTTGAACTTGTCAAACCGTCCAGTTCGTCCACCAAATCTGCCTGACAGAAAAATAATCGTTTTAATCTAGTGTACACATTTGTTTGGCCATATGAAAACTAATATTTTTTTGGCTCAAACAAACTTTTCTCTCTGTGCGACATCCTCCAAAACCGAACCACTTTCTTGAAGACTAACAAAGAGAGACATAAAAATGCCTTCACGATTAAAGCCAGTAATTAATTTTCTGAAGCGTCATGAGTGAATTTTTATTCAACTATGCAGAACTTAAAATTAAATTTATAACTGAAAATGTAACGAATAAGATTTTAAACGCGAACTGCATACAGTATATGCACATAAATGTAAAACGCAATTTAATAATTCTTAAAAAAAAATCTTTTAACATCCTTACACCAAAAATGTTACTGTTTCGTGACAAATTGACAAATACTGACTTTCAGAGTTTTCAGCAAATCTAGCACAATAATTTCCGATATTTTAATACAAGTTTCTGAAAAATGTCAGGACTTCTGAAATCGATAGGCTTTAATCGAGCCTCTACGAAAGCAAAGTTTTTTTTTTACCGGTGACATTATAAAATATTTCCTCGGGCGTCACATAAATATACGAGAAATCTTTGATAACAGTATTAAAGATTACCGATACCCTGAAGTTTCCGAAAACTGATGAAGCACATTAATGCGCAAAAGGGGGAGAGAAAATAAAAGACGAAGGAGAAGTGAAAGAAAAGATACTTTTTTTTTTTACAGACACTCAAAGTGGTTGTAAAGCGATTGGCGCAGTTGAAGATTATATCTTACTCTTTTGAAAGAGAGAACATTATTCTTCAATTTCCACTGCAAAGTTTCATGACGTTTTAACTAGCGAACAAAACGGTTCAAATCGTCTTTACGCACACAAAGGAAGCGTTCATCTCGAAAAGATTTTCATTTCTCGTGCTCAAACGTGAGAGACCGATGTAAGAGGTTTATGGCACTGAAGCCGTGTTCAACTTGTCGTTTCTGCTGGAAATTTATGATAGGTACGCAAACAAGACTTAAAAGTTGTTTTCCTTCGGGGCACAGCACAAAAGAGAATTTTTTGCTCGAATCAATTTCCCAGCGAGGCTTTCTTGGCACAGCAGCTTCGCAATAAGTCAAGAAACCGCTACCACAGTGAACAACGTATCTTCCAAGGAACACTGTTCTTCGCTTTAAGAGGTGACAGAACGTAACATTTTTTTTTTTGCAGATGGTATATTCGTTTTAATTGTCGCCCCGGTTTAGATATACTTGCATACACATTGTGTATTCTTCCGCTAAATGGAAAACTGACGTTATCATTGGCCTGATCACTTTTTATCGTGTCAAAGAATTGAAACTGTGAGATCATTACAATAGTAAATATTTTACGAATTTGATCAATCTTGCACTTACATGCATTAAAAAAAAACAGAAACCGAAATAAATTATTTTAGTATTCACGAATGATACCGCCCTGCCGTCGTTACCAACTTTACAGTGGCCAGCCAGTCAGCGTACCCGTTAAATATATATATATGTACAGGTGGGTTGCAGTCTGCGAGAAGTTTCAAGAAACTTCGATTTTTACTACAGTAAAACACGCACATCTGCAAACAATAAGTCGTTCGGTTTGTTGGGAATAATGTTCGGTAGTTTCACCTTCAGAGCTTTCGGGATATGCAACTTCACGAACGATTCTACAGTCCGAATAACAGGTTGCATCCCGCCCCGGGTACAAGAAAACTAACTCACTATTTTGTTTTTAAATTGAAATACAGCTTGAAGCTCCGTTGAATAAATTATGATATGATACAACATATTATAGACGACCAAAGATGAACATTTAAACAAAATATATTTGTGCATGAAGCATTTTCAAACGCCTATCACAAGTAGATCTGCTGCTCCGATAACCNGGGGGGGGGGGGCATAAAATCGGTGCTGGAGCCGACATAAATTTCGGAAGTACCGGAATTTCATTTAACATAATGGCCAGGCCGTAAAACGGGCAGACACGACCATTATCGGGACGATCATCAACACGTCGGCGCGAATGTCGGTCGTCCCGTCGATAACACACTGATAACATATATAGGCATTTCAAAGGTTGATTTCAGAAGTGCTAAATCGATCACAAACAGCCTATACAATTATGTCAGGACCGACGCGGGTCAGTTGCAATTATTCGGAATACTCGCTCGCGCCGCGCCAAAATTAACCAATTTATGATGCCAGAAATAACCTCTTAGATAAACATAAGCGTAGCCAAATTGTTGTGTTTTAAGTTCGCCAGATGTATAATGTAGAAGTGTTCATTCTCGGTTTTTCTATACTGCCGGTTCGATAAACACGTCTAGCATTCGTTTTTCTCCCATGCGTGCGCCCTTGAGGTCAAAACAGTGTACACTTCCACAAACCAGCGAAACCCTTCACTATAATCGCAGAACAGGTACGGAATATCACTGCCTGAATCATGTGTTTCATCCGAGTTACAGTTCACTAGAGGAATTTTTTTTTTNAGAACAGGTACGGAATATCACTGCCTGAATCATGTGTTTCATCCGAGTTACAGTTCACTAGAGGAATTTTTTTTTTTCGACTTACGCCATAGCGTATCTTAGTTTATCTATCAGAAAATGCAAAACGTATAATAAAAACAAANATTTTTTTTTTCGACTTACGCCATAGCGTATCTTAGTTTATCTATCAGAAAATGCAAAACGTATAATAAAAACAAAAAATGGTATTAAACAAAACTAAGTCACGTAACTAAAACATAGTCTTTTTAAAAATAATTAATACCGCGATCTCACGAGTGGTCTAAATACGTTTACGTAGACACGTTTGGCAGACATGTTTTATAACGTTAACGAACGTAACATGTAACTTGTTTGCATGGTTAGACTTACGAAACTTCATGTAAACAGACAAATATCCCAACCTCCGAAACACGACACATAATAGGCTCCATAATTATTTATTAACGAATACAGTTACTTGACATGCTACTTTATTCACTTTAAGTAATACAGAAAACCCCGCTAATTTCCGCCACCAGTTAACTGAGAAAATAAAATAATAGCGATCGGAACACGCCCTGTACGACCGTGAAGATATCGAAGAGAAATTTTCATGTCCCTTGTGTGACCGTGGCATAATTCCGGGGTTTTCTACGAAATGGCACAAAGAACTGAAATACTTGTACTCACTGCAAATATCAACCAATTATTTATAGTCAAACTAACCGTTCCGAGTATAAGTAATGATGTCTTATGGTGGCATATCCTGGCGGGTTGGGGAGAAGGAGTTTAACACCCGACCGGTGAAGTAATTCGAGCTGGGGCCTAAAGGTACCCGTCGCCCGCGAGAGGCGAAGTGAAATAACGCCATAAGAGCAGCGGTCGAACGCAATGGTGGGATAAGTAGGAGAATCCTGAGAAAACCCGCTGACCTCTGGCGACGTCCGCCACTTTTCTCCGCGCGCGACCCCCGCGGGGCGCCGAACACGGATCTCCAGGGCGGGAGATCGGGGTGCTAGCCGCCCCGCCACAAGGGACCCACCCCTTCCCGAGCATGGGCGTTTGTAGTATAGGCCCATGCCGTGATTTTCCGGTCAGCTGCAGGTTACAAGACGTGTGTTATACACGTAAAGTGTGTAGCATTTCAGTGANCCATGCCGTGATTTTCCGGTCAGCTGCAGGTTACAAGACGTGTGTTATACACGTAAAGTGTGTAGCATTTCAGTGAATGAAACTGCAGATTGATTGTAAACAGTTTCATGTAAAGGTATAGACTTCCAGCATATAACATCACGAAGATCTAATGATGACAAATCAGTAAATGAAGGATTCGGAGCATTGTGATGCTTACGGAAACAACAAATTTCCAAAACACCATTTCCTGGTTTAGCTGTTATACCTTGAAGTCCAAAACAAAACAAGTAAGACACTGACGACCTTGCAACACCAACTTGCGTCATCCTTGTCAACATCGTAATTAACACTAATAANCCATGCCGTGATTTTCCGGTCAGCTGCAGGTTACAAGACGTGTGTTATACACGTAAAGTGTGTAGCATTTCAGTGATTTAAACCGCAAAATATTGATTGTAAACCGTTTCATGTAAAGGTATATAGTCTTCCAGCATATAACATTACGAAGATCTAATGATGACAAATCAGTAAATGAAGGATTCGGAGCATTGTGATGCTTACGGAAACAACAAATTTCCAAAACACCATTTCCTGGTTTAGCTGTTATACCTTGAAGTCCAAAACGAAACAAGTAAGACACTGACGACCTTGCAACACCAACTTGCGTCATCCTTGTCAACATCGTAATTAACACTAATAANAAAACAAGTAAGACACTGACGACCTTGCAACACCAACTTGCGTCATCCTTGTCAACATCGTAATTAACACTAATAATATTACGATACACCTTGCTTGGATAGTAACGTCTTCTCCTTTGGTAATGTCCTCGTTGCATGTTGGACGTTTGCCCTAAGGAAACTCTCTAACCGTTCGTGGGCTCGATACTAGGTCAAGCTACATANCTCGTTGCATGTTGGACGTTTGCCCTAAGGAAACTCTCTAACCGTTCGTGGGCTCGATACTAGGTCAAGCTACATAGGAATTTTAGCACTTCCCAAGAGAACAACGCATGCAAAGTCTAAACTTGCAACACGACTCTCCGACGGCTGACAGAATTCTCGCGTCGGCAGCTGACGCTCCCGGTTGTCGAGACATCTTGTCGTTTCGTCTCAGGGGACAGCAACATGCGCCTTTCGAAGTGTTGCAGTGCATTTTGTAGTCTCTTTTCGGTGCAGTGGGTTACCCAATACAACAGCACACGGAGGGGAGAATCTCCGACGTCTCGGGGGAAACGGTGACTGCGCGGTTAGACTGCTCGTCTCCGACCAAGGCGGACCGGGCTCAATCCCCGGCCGTGCCACTCCCGGATTTTCGCAAGTGGGAATCGTGCCGGACGATGCCGCTGGTAGGCGGGTTCTCTCGGGGATCTCCTGTTTCTCCCGCCCTTGCATACTGACCCTGCTCCATTCTCACCTCATTTCACCCTCATCGGCTCTCAAGATCTCGTTGTCAAGAGCAGCCTAAATGTATATGTATATATATATATATATATATATATATATATATATATANCTGTCTGATATAACCCCGGCTGCGTTAATTTTAGTAAAAAGCACCGACAATTAACACTTTTGTGTAGTTTAATTTCATCTGAAACTCACCGCACGAAAGAAAAGGAGATGTAGACAGGTCCATAATTTTTAGACATGTCCATAATTTTCCTTACTGCTAATAACGAAATGATAAAATGTTTTCAAATTCAAAAATTCACTTCTTCTATTATATTTCGTGACGANTCCTTACTGCTAATAACGAAATGATAAAATGTTTTCAAATTCAAAAATTCACTTCTTCTATTATATTTCGTGACGAAGTCATCACTCTGGTACGGCTGACCCTACAAGATGATTGCGGTTGCACCTTTTATGACTTATTCAATTTCAACTTACTTACCCGGTTTTGAACTCAACACAATCTGTATAAAAGGGTTGCATTTTGGCAACCTCGAGCCATGAAATACGCTAAAGTCCATTCATGGATAAACTTCCAACTTTTCTGAAGCCCTGCCGAAGTTCTTACTTCCAGGATATTCCTCCGCCTCGCGCAAACAAAGCTTAAACAAGTCTTAGAAAATTACACCAAAGTGGCAACGCACCATAGTTGTGCGCAATCACTTTAATAATAATTTGCATGAGAACTATTTATTTCTATGCATTACCAACACCTATATATTTTTATATTTATTCGTGTTAAATTTAAATTCTGTGTTAGAATGTATAGGTAGAATATAAGCAAAAGTTAAATTTAACCAAAAAGAGTATTCTTTTACTTATGTCAACAGAAGTATAAAACGCTTGTGATATGTGACGTATTAAAGAACCAACCAAGCACGACATACAATGGATTATTTTCCAAAGGTAAGACTCAAAAAGCGCGAAGACACTGCGAACAGAATATAGATGCAATTTTCCATGGCTGAGGGAGAAGGTCTAACAGGTAAGTGTCGGGGTCTGTCTCGCCCGCATTCTGTACTCGGCAGGCTTCACTCGGCCGTGCGAGCTCGCAAACCGGCACATTCAGAAGTTTGTAATCTGTACTGCGAGAGACTGAGGTGTGCATGGACTCTGGAAACACACCTGATTTCCAGGGTTTTCCGAAGTCATTCCAGGCGAATGCTGGGTCCTGGCCGATTCCTTCGTCTTTTCCTCAATATTTTGTGTTCGCCTAATAGAGCCTTGTCAACGTTTGGCGACACTCTTAAAAAAAAAAAGCAGCGCATCGATTATACACAGGCTGGTACACTGAAGAGCCAAAAAAACTGGTATAGGCGTGCGTATACAAATAAGTCTCCATACCTTGGTTAGTCTCATTCGCGATGCGGTCGGCAGCTAGATCGGTTACTGCTGCTACAATGGCAGGCCATCAAGATTTCAGTGAGTTTGAACGTGGTGTTACAGTCGGCGCACGAGAGATGGGACATAGCATCTCCGAGGTAGCGATAACATTTGGATGTTCGCGTACGACCATTTCACGAGTGTACCGTGAATATCGGGAATCCGGTAAAACATCACATCTTCGACATCGCTGCGGCCGGAAAAAGATCGTGAAAGAACGGGACAAACGACGACTGACGAGCATCATTAAACGTGACAGACGTACAACCCTTTCTCAAATTGGCGCAGATTGGATTTGCGGACTGCCCTGCAGGATTCATCGTGTGAATTGCCTCCTGCATACCTTCAGACATTAGTCGAGTCGATGCCACGTCGTCTTGCGGCACTTCTGCGTCCTCGGGGGGCCCTACGCGATATTAGGCAGGTGTACCAGTATTTTTTTTTGCTCTTCAGTGTGTGTGTGTATATATATATATATATAAATCAGAAGTCTTGGAGAAAAACAACCATCTACACTACTACGCCTTTAACCGGTCAGTGTTTTGAAGGTCCGTAGAAGACGCATCAAATAATATTATTCCTTAAAATGAACCTTACCAACCCTCATCCACTACATTTAAGTCGGCGAGTAGAAATATTGCACAAATTACAAGTTACAAACTTCAACTTATATTTAGATTTACATACTAGGGGTTCACTATACTTCGCAAGAAAATATAGAAAAAAAGTATATTCACTTGACTTCTGGACTATTGAACAAANACTAGGGGTTCACTATACTTCGCAAGAAAATATAGAAAAAAAGTATATTCACTTGACTTCTGGACTATTGAACAAAGGTGAATTTTAGATACTCAATCGTTTTCTAAATGTCTACTGTTGTTTACAGACATCTAGTCTAATGGAAATAGCCTGTTTATTGCAGATACCAATTGTGGACTTACGGTTTATATGATGACGAAGAAGACTGGAAGCGTTTGGACAATATTAATTTTTATGTTTTCTGATGCCAACCAGATTTTAATGCGTGGAGTAGGAAACTGGCAGCTTACATACCCCATGCTAAATAAACAGAGACTGAATACAAATGTACGTAGAATATAGCAAAAATTTTCATTAAATGCCATTAATATCTCTTCCCAAATACAAATTTACTCCTGCCAATATCATCATAGCGTTATTTATTAATGTTAACCTGATTTTTTTTAACAAACTCCAACGACGAGAAACACTAAAACAGTACAATCTAGGAAAACAGGCTTTATCCAATTATACAAATGTAATGAAAACTGTAATTAAATTTAAACCGCACGAAAGTTACCCTATAACGGATGTAGTGAGTTCGTGAACGTCTTTCACGGTGACTGATATTTTACAATCACATTACTATTAATCCACATGAAAACACTTGAAATAAAAAAGAATGAAATCGTATAAATTAATTGCGTAATTTTTTTCTGAAGTGGAATGGCTAGAGTATTAACACAAGCTCTTGTTTTCTAAAGAATATATCAAAGAAAACAAAATTCTTAACTACAATGGTTTTATTAATTTGTTGCAACTAAAAAAAGAGAAGTTTTGCAGTCCCTGAAGAACGGGACTAGAATACTGCGGTAGTAAGATATGTATCTAAAAAAGANAAAAAAAGAGAAGTTTTGCAGTCCCTGAAGAACGGGACTAGAATACTGCGGTAGTAAGATATGTATCTAAAAAAGAAGAAGAAAATTCTTTAACAGTTACAGGGAAATTATTTTATTAAGCAGTGGTTACGAAGTATACCCTACTAAAAAAAATCTCCCATGGGATGAAGGGTCCACTAAGAACAAAATGGTTTCTGTTGCAGTAGAGTTTGTACTGATGCAGCGTATATTGTTAAATAATAACGGAGGAAAATAAAAGTTAATATCCTAACCTAAACGGTTTTATATGGAATGCATGGTAATGGAAAAAGTGATAATTTGGTTAGAATCATATTAGTCTTATACGAGGGAAGAAAATTAGCATTGGAAAAGTAATTAGCCGAGAGTCATGCTAAAACAATACGAGACGTTAGACAAAGGATCTCACTACGGCTAGGTGTTAATGAACTGACAAAGCGGTGGATAGGCTTATGGAAAAATGATTTATAAATACACGGATGAAGTCATACTCAACTAATAAGAGGATAGGCTGCAAATATAAATATTATAACTGTTGTTTTGTCGAAGGAGTATGGATTACATGTCTCAAAAGCAGGCTTATAGTCTTTGCATATAAAGATAGCGACACTATCGGAACAAAACTAGTTATTAATAATACAATTTTCCAACAGTTCTGTAACTGTAACTACTTAGGATGTAAGATTTCCCTCTTACATGCCAGTAGTCACAGAGGTAAAACTAGTTAGTTCCAAGCCCTTAGAGAAATTAGAAAAAAAAAAAAAAACTTTTTATGGAAGGTCAGAACAGAAAAGATCAAGTTTTATAAAACAATGGCTATTTCTTCCATACTCTGCGGTGAATAATTACGGGTAAAATCACCTACGGTAAACAACAGAATAGAAGCAGCAAAAATGCGAGTACTGAGAACCTGGCTGGCTTTACTTGATTAGATTGAAAACCGAGAAAAGTTGCAGCATAACAATTGATTATGACAAATATTGGGGTACAGATAGAACTAGTNTTTTATAAAACAATGGCTATTTCTTCCATACTCTGCGGTGAATAATTACGGGTAAAATCACCTACGGTAAACAACATAATAGAAGCAGCAAAAATGCGAGTACTGAGAACCTGGCTGGCTTTACTTTNAATAGAAGCAGCAAAAATGCGAGTACTGAGAACCTGGCTGGCTTTACTTTATTAGATTGAAAACCGAGAAAAGTTGCAGCATAACAATTGATTATGACAAATATTGGGGTACAGATAGAACTAGTGCTAACATGTGACCAGAATGGTAGAATACCTCCTACCGTAAAAAATCAGATTACCCCAATCTACAGACAGACGACAGAGAGAAAGGCCAATGAAAATATGGAAAAATCAAGCAATGTACTTTTTAAGACGGGACTCTCCAAAATGCTTAAAACTTGATGTTTAAGATGACGATTTTTGAAGTGCTGTTAGTACTGTTGAATTTCCGTGTGTTCAACATTTATTAATACGCAATCATAACAACGCTTCAGTTTTGTTCCTTCGCCGTTATTGGCACTGTGAGAAACCATCAGTCCAAACCTGTAGATTGCGCTCACAATTTCGAAACTGTTTCTACGGGAACGCACAACGAAATCAGACATCGGAGCTCGATGCGAATTTTCCGGTAGATGGCTGTTGGAAACCTCCATATCCCGGGCCGTCGCGTTCTGTCAGTTCTCTATTCGCGCTTCGTCTCACTTCATTCCACCGAGACGATGGTAGACACTTCTCGGACGTCATTTCAAGGATCCCTTTCTCGGAGCGCGTTATTTCTTCCGCGCCAGCGACCCTGCACGCGGAATTATTACGTCCGGAGATCTTCACTCGAGAGACGAGCAAACTAAAAGGGCGAAATACAAACTCTGATCGTAACAAAGTCAATTACTCTCGAAAAAAGTTGCCACGAGTTTTCATTTGAATTTACTGATTTGTTGTAATGAGGCAGAGGCTCGCTAGTGGCTCAGCGTTCATTATGTAAATCATAAACGTCTACAACATGTAATTACCGTCCATTAAAATTTACTTCCAACTTTTCTGAAGCCCTGGTAAAGTTATACTTTCACGCTAATCCTCCACCTTGTGCAAACAAAGCTTAACTAAGTCAAGAAAACTGCACCCAAGGGACAGCGCACCGCATTCTTGCGCACTCAGTTCAGTGTAATTTTGCATGAAAACTATTTCCTACTAGACATTGCCAACATAAATATTTTCTCCTCGTTTTTATTTATATTAATAATAAATGAAATATTATAATTTGTAGATAAAAGCAGGTAAAACTTCAACCAAAAATTATATATCGTTATTTCAACCAAATATAAAATGTTTGTGACGCATGACATACATAGGAAACAACCAAGTACGCAATACCTACATGAAGTAATTTTTCAAAGGTTTGATTAAAAAAAGTGTGAAGAAATAGCGAATAGTCGATAAAAGTTTTGCACTGTAATTAGGGCCTATATGTAAGTATGGCAATATAGATATAAATGCATTTATCTTAGCAGACGAAGCACAAAGAAAATTACTTTGCTGAATATAAGTAATTTAAAAAACAGTTGGCTCTACGTGAAATTACACGACGATGCCACGTCTGGCAAAATAATTTACATTCGCGTTAGGGTCATGTGTCACATCGTAGTCTGTGAGCCGACTAAGGCAGGTACGGGACAATCTCTCGGTGGAAAGTGTCCCACTTGGGGAAATAATATTTTTCGCGTGTCTCAAGTTCTTTCGTACCCGAGAACATAGAATATTCTAGAGTGATCTTTACACACGTCACTTACGTTTATCGTAGCGAAGTATTAGCCGTTTTCTAGGTGCGCCTGAGTTTTCTCGTGGTAGTTGCTGCTGTAACACCGTGCAATACTGCTGGCTTCTATAAGAGTTATCACGAAGGACGATAAGAACCGAAACAGTGTGTCAAGACCACGTTAGTAACCCAAGAAGCGATCGGAGAATTACAAAGGCGAGCCGCCGCCTGTACCATGAAAGCCTATCGGGACTAGCGTGCTCCCGAACTTGTGCGGATTGCATTTCTGGTGTTATCATTTAAATAATGTTCTGGTCATTGCCGTACCCTCTCCCATCGTGACTCGGGGCTTGGGAACCTTCTAGATCGGGCCAGTAGTCTCTATTTAAGCCGCGACGGGCCTCCGACCGGACAGTTTAGTTGTTGGCGGGTTGTGCGCCAGGTGTGCGAAGACAGCGAAGCTACGAGTGGCGGCGAGAGTGACCAGCGGGAGTGAAGTCTGCGGACTGCGAGCATCGGTACAGTGAAGAGTGGGACTGGCGGGCGGGACTACTGAACTGGATGCGTGAGTGACAGACATTGGGAATGATGACAATAGACAGATTGAGCGTATGTAAGGAATAGGTGAATTAAGTCACTGTAACCAATATAGAGACATTGATAAATACTTCAATTAGAATTCAGATATACATTAAATATTGCACTTACTGAGAATAACATGAGTAATTGTGAATATAGGTAGTTTAATGTTGTAAATAATTGCTTTGGGAATAAACTAAAAACTCAAATTTAGTTCTTCTATTTTTATTAAGACCTCTATCCCTAGAGAACTCTGATACTCCCCTGGCGTTCTTGTAAAAGTATAATGTGTCTATTCGGTCAGCCGATTCATACTTCCATTTGCGCCAGGACATGAGTTATAACACCAGATTAAAGACACACCCATTTGCAAAAAAAAAAAACAATTATCGCCCAAGAAGGTGCCATCGCAGGGGCACGTAAGTGGGTACAAGCTCAGAACATGGTAGTATGTATTCAGAAAATAATCACAATATTGTACCACACTAGGCATGCATTGCAAGCGACCAACACTTGCAGGATGTACTTATTATGGCGTTGGACCACCCATAGCACAGAGACAGGCGGAGATACGGTCGGGCGTGGAGGCATGCAGACGTCGGATGTTCTCCTGANACAATTATCGCCCAAGAAGGTGCCATCGCAGGGGCACGTAAGTGAGTACAAGCTCAGAACATGGTAGTATGTATACAGAAAATAATCACAATATTGTACCACACTACGCATGTATTGCAAGGGACCAACACTTGCAGGATGTACTTATTATGGCGTAGGACCACCCATAGCACAGAGACAGGCGGAGATACGGTCGGGCGTGGAGGCATGCAGACGTCGGATGTTCTCCTGAGGAAGATCCTGCCACAGCTGGTGCAACTGCCACTCAAAATCCGGCCGTGGTTGCCACTGGACGAAGTTGCCGTCTAATCTGGGCCCAAACGTTCTCATTGGGCGAGAGGTCTGGGGAACTTGCTGGACAAGGAAGCATGTTGACATATCACGAAGGCAGGCCAGAGATACCCATGCTGCGTGAGGCCGGGCATTATTCTGCTGGAAAATGGGGTTGTCAAGCTTTGCCAAGAACGGGAGCGCACATGGTCGCAAATTTCCTGGACGTATCGCCGCGCCGTCAGGGTCACCTTCAATAATCACATTGGGGTGAGGAAATCGTAGGAAATGACACCCCACACCATGTCACCTCTCGTCGGGGCGGTTTGCCGCTCTACAGTGAAAACCGTGGATCACGGCACTGGCCAGGACCTCTCCAAACTCGAATTCGGCGGTCGTCTGTATACAGACAGAACCGTGATTCGTCGTTGAACACCACTCGTTGCCAATGCGCAAGCTACCATGCTGCCCGTTCCCGGCAGAAGGTCACACGTGCTCGGCGATGCTCAGGTATTAAGGCCGCCGTCTACCTGGAACTTTTTCCCACGTTTAGGCCGAGAAGCGCCGGAGCGATAAGGGCGACACTGCCACCCGCATCAAGTACGCCATCGCCGCTAAGCGCAAGGCTCTGAACTGGCGTGCAGTGTTATCGTCGTGCTGCGTGTACCTATGGGACTTTCAGCGGTGACCATATTATTTTATTTGTGGGAAGTCTTTAGGAAGGTTCAATGCAGGCCCCTATAGTAGTTTTGTATGTATCTGATGAGTGCATTTTGAGCTACAGCGCATTGGAAAGGCCGTTTTTAACGGTTTTGGAGTATTCTGAATTGATGTTTCTAACGTACGTGATGTTTTGAAAGTACTTAACAGCTCTCGTCTGAAGTGTGTTCTTTTCGTGGATCATCCCGTTGGACGCACGCTTAATAGTTTCGTTGAAAAACGTGTATTTGGAACACTCTGAAACGCAGTTCAAGCGCCAGGTAGACGGGCGCCTTAAGGGTAGACGTCACGTCGTAAGGGATGCCGCTGCACTGATCCTGGCTCTGTGGCTCACATCGCTTACATTTCTAATAAGGCCTTATTCTGCAAGTTGCAACTATGAATGATGAAGGGACATGCGAGTCCCATAGTGACACATCCGCGCCAGCTAACTGCATTCGACGCAAATGGGACACATGTTGGGCTATGACGATAATGTGTGGCAACCTTCATTGTACTCAACGCCATTCGTTAATGGTGATCGATTATTTTGCAAATGGGTGTAGTTCGGGGAGTACACTTTGATTAGTGATTCTTTTACCATGGGACTCAGGCTTTAAGTGTATCAAAGACTGAATATTTGCATCACGTCGCGTCACCTACCTAAACTCAGAAATCGTGAGATTTGTTTTTGCTTTGTTTGGTCTCGCTGTTTATAAGGCATGTCACTGAACTGTTTAAATACGCTAGAAGTAAGACAAAAGTTATGCGAAGGAAAAAAAAATTATAAAAATCTCAAAATTTAGTAAATGAGTTACTAAAAATTATTTTATTATTATACATTTATTTTCAGATAGGCAATTATAATAACACTTCAGTCTAGTATGCTATGTATACGAAACTATGTAACCGATTTTAACATAACTTTGTATACTCTACATATGACACTAATGGAATTTGCTAATACATAACCTTTTTGTCCTCCACTTATGAAGAGCGTCGAATGAAAAAAATTGAGGTTATATGTAATTTATCGAGGATCAATTAACCAATTCCCTCCAAATTTTAGAAGTAAGTAATAATACAGTAGGGGATGTGAAATAACGTGTTTTAAGTGCGGCAGGCCATTTTAAAATGGCGTTAAAATAAATCATTTTTGTTGGTATTTTATGTTTATTACACAATCTAACAAAATTTAACCAAACTTTGTACACTAACAGTATTCATTTGAAGCATCAGTGATGCGTATAGAGATCCTCTTTTGCCGGCATTTTGGTAAAATAGTGCCAGGTAGGAAAATGGAATATTTTGCCCTATTTTTCGAACAATTAAACTAAATTCCTTCAAATTTTACACTACACTGGTGCTTCAGACGGGCATATTAACTTACGTAATTTAAGTTCGATCAGACACTATTTTTCAAAACGGCGACTATATAAGTATTTTAATAAGTTGGTAATATCTTTAAACAATTTAACCAAATTCAATAAAACTTTTTGCGCTGACAGTGTATATTAGAAGCTCGGTATGCGAAACCTGTTCTAGGTAGTTTTGTAATATAGTGCCAAATAAGAAAATAAAGTTTTTATGCTATGTCTCAGGGATAAATCAAACGATTTCCACCAATCACACAAGTGGCGCTACGGTAGGCCATGTAAACTTAAGTGCTTTAAATTGCTCAGACACTTATTTGCAAAATAATGGTACTGTTAATATTTATATTTATAAACCCCATCATTAAAAANTTTAAATTGCTCAGACACTTATTTGCAAAATAATGGTACTGTTAATATTTATATTTATAAACCCCATCATTAAAAACATTAGACTAGTTATATCCGAGGTTGATGCACCGAATCCGACCTCCGTAATGCAGTTGATTGCACGCTAGCTTATGGTGTGAGGTTTTTGGGTTCGAGTTACGGGTAAGGAATGTGTGTGTATTTGTAATTATCTCACTACTGTTCTGTATGTTTTTTGTTTCATCTCTTATAATATTGCTTTCAACGAGATGTCAAGTCCTACATACCGACTCAGCTATGAACTTATTTAAGAGTTGGAAAAGTAGGCTCATTAGTTATATCAGTAACTTCATGTTACATTTCCTGTTGACATTTCACTGTCGTGAAAATGCGTGAATTCTTTCTTTGCTCTTGCGAGGGGAAGTTGAATATGAAAAGAGAAATTCGATAACAAGAACACGCACTAGCGAATGGCATTCGTATTTCTAGGAACCAGGCTGCAGTTGTCCCGTTACTATACGAATATTTCAATCTGCAGGTGACTTGTGAATAGAGCTGCTATGACAGAACTTCTTTTTCACCTCAGACTCGCTTTACTATGCTGAACGATCGTGACTCAACAAAAATTTCTTGGCTATTTTGGTTTGGCGACTCTGAATGTTAAAGTACGGCTGTGAAGCCACGTCACACTGCGCCAAGGCCATCTGAAAGCGGCAATTTTTTACCCTTTTCCTAGTAACGCCATTCACAAGTTATTTGCAGATCGAGATCTCACGAAAAGTTNAAAGCGGCAATTTTTTACCCTTTTCCTAGTAACGCCATTCACAAGTTATTTGCAGATCGAGATCTCACGAAAAGTTGCAGTCATGTTGTTACGGTAAAGGTCACATGTATGAATTCGGATGCCCTTGCCCCAACATTAAGCTACTGCGTAATCTCGTCGTAACTCTGCACTTGCAGTTATTATTAGTTAACGTGTGTTCTACGGTATTCTATTGACCACTGAAGTGGGAATGATTTACATTTAATGTATCCTACTGCATTTGAATGTCATTGACTTGTCAACGTAGGGGTAGCAAACGTCCAGCTACTCGTCTCCCAACCAAGCGAACCGGGTTCGATTCCCGGATTATCGCGTGTGCGAAACGTGCCGGACCTTGCTATTGAGCCGATGGGTTTTCTCAGGGTAATTCCGTTTCCCCCGCCCTAACATTCCGCCGCTGCTTTATCTCCACCTCCTCAATGGAATCTAGTCGGGCATTTTTGGCTCATGGGAAACGTAGAGGTCGTTGCTGACGGCCTGCTGGTTCTTATCAGGGTGCTCCCACCCCACCCCATCGCGGCATTTAGTCACCACTGCGGCCATACTTCGTCTCACCCCTTCCGTTCTCAAGGCTAACTGGAACGGAAAGTCTGTACCTCGTGTAGAGTAGCTCCACTAAGCGTCAACGTCTTATCTTTTCATTCATAAGAATGCTGCTGATTAAATTCTAAAGCATGGTTTTTCAAGCGCTGTAGAACGACTATTATAAACTCGAAATTACGAAAACTGTCCTATATCTCGGAATTCGACTACAGAATTGTTGAAAACTACCCTACTGGAATCGGTTAAATTCTACAGATTATTTTATTTGCCGGTATTCCATGAGACGTAGGTTGTTCGNAAACTACCCTACTGGAATCGGTTAAATTCTACAGATTATTTTATTTGCCGGTATTCCATGAGACGTAGGTTGTTCGTGGTAAAAATGAGAACTTTTGTGATAAACCTTGGAAAAAATGTCACAGCAGGGAACTGCATTCATTTTGACGTTAAGCGCTGAGTGAAATGCTCACGGGAAAATTGGCAGAGAATCAGGAAAATTAGTTCCATGTCTCGACGACACATAGTTATGTTCTCGACAGTTTCAGTTACACTTTATAATAAAGATAGATAATAAAGATATAATAAAGAGAGAATGTATGTGGAAGTGTTAATTTCACATACAGTGGGAAGGCATAGTCTATTCATGGTTTCTTCACATTTTTTGAATCAAACTCTTGAAAAATCTACCCATGTATGACGTGCTTGGTTGTTCTCTACATATGTCATATATCACACTCGTTTTACAGTATACCTCTGTTAAGATAAAAGTACCTTATTGTTAGTTATATTGAAGTTGTACTTATATCGTATGTATAAATTATAATATTCTATTTATAATTAATACGAATACAAACTGAGAGAAGATACGTGTGCTAGTTATGCCTAGTAAGAAATAGTTGTTATGCAAAATAGTATCACACTGAGTGTGCAAGAATGAGGTGCGTAGTCCCTATGGTGCAATTTTCTAAACTTAGTTGAGCTTTGTTTGCACGAGGTGGAGAGATATCCTGAAAGCATATCTTTAGCAGGGCTTCAGAAAAGTTGTAGGTAACCGTGAATGGACTATAGAAAAATGGCAGAAGATTATACCCTAAGCAAGGCTTTCTAAAGTTCTCACTTTGTCGTGAACAGCCTACAGCAGTGACGTCTGCTGATTCATAGCTAANCCTAAGCAAGGCTTTCTAAAGTTCTCACTTTGTCGTGAACAGCCTACAGCAGTGACGTCTGCTGATTCATAGCTAACTAGACAGGCCTGGCAATTAAGGCAAATCCCCAGTAAACAATTTTAAACGCCTCAAGTTCACATACGACCACAAGGAAGAATTACGACAACGATGGAAAATAACATAGACAAGGTTCGCGTGTGTGCTCTGTTTCCTCAGAGTTTTAGACTGTGACTATATGGTTCTAATACAGCAATAATCTATTGTCGATAAAGCTTAAAACACTGTTTTGCAGAATAATAAATATCGTATACGACGGGCTGCTTACAGCAGTTTTTGCTGACTTTGACATATTTCAACCACCCCATATATGTTAAAATAACCAGATTTATAAATGGGCAACCAAATATTGACTTTCATTTCTTTCCTGGAAAAATTTACACTGAAATATTTCATAGGTTTGTAAAATTAGAATAAACATAAATGCTTACAATGTGACCCTTATCATTAACTAAATTTTCAGTACGAATAATTCCATCGATCGAAATAACTGATTCAGGTTTAGAGCCTAGCGCTACAATTTTTCTTCATGGAAAAATGAATAAGAAGAAGAAAACAGGCGAGGGTAGCAATATAGCGGTATCACCCCTTGTTACAGTTTTCCCCCACTCTTGTCGACAAGGAACTTCGAGTACTTGCATTATTGAGGCGCTCGACTCGCAAAATGATTAATGGTTTCACGGCGGATTATAACTTGCGGAGGTCGGCATGTGGCGGGCTCTTGTGAAACTTCTTAACGCTCGCGTCGTGATGGGCATACGAAATCGACACGGATTATTTCATTAATCACGCCTGACTCGTGTGGCTTTCATATATACCTCGCGGTTTGGCGATGACTACAGTACTTCCTTGCGGTTTCGCCCGCCAGCCATCCGTGCGAAATAGACCATTAACACGCCATTGAAACGTCATCACAGATATAGTCCATTCACGGACTAACAAAAGAGAAAAATGTGACATAGTTACATAGTTATTTTATATTTGATTTATGATAATTACAGTTTTTTTTAACGTGGAAAATAGATAAAATTTGGTACACATGTGACACTAGTGATTACCTAG
The DNA here is from genome assembly GCA_002778355.1 of Clitarchus hookeri. Taxonomy (NCBI): domain Eukaryota; kingdom Metazoa; phylum Arthropoda; class Insecta; order Phasmatodea; family Phasmatidae; genus Clitarchus; species Clitarchus hookeri. Next base: position 165,037 of record NQII01001984.1, on the reverse strand, counting down.
TGACAAAAACTTTTGTTTGCCAAACTTTTAACATTGATCTTCTAAACCTGAGTAAAAGTAACCTCAACAAAGCTTAAGTGAGTCTAGAAAATTACACCAATGGGACAACGCACCGCATTCGTGCGCTCTCAGTGTAATAATTCTTTGCATAAGAACTTTTTCTTACTAGGCGTTACCAACACGCCTAGTTTCTCTCTGTTTTTATTCATATTAACTATAAATGAAATATTAAAATTCATAGGTAAAATATAAGATAAAGAGTAATTTAATCAAAAATAAGGTACTTTTATGTTAACAGAAGTATTAAAAGCTTGTGATAAATTACACCTTTAGGAAAGAACCAAACACGTTATACTTGGGGTGATTATTCAAAGGTTTGATCCAAAACGTGTGAAGAAACTGCGAATAGACTACACTAACATGCAGACGTTAGTGCGTTGCCTTTCAGTGTTTACTGAACGCTTTACGTATACGCGTCCTAGAATGCAGTATTTGGAAAAGTATATTTACAGTGACAGATGTATTCCGTCGTCTACTCTAAGCACAAATAGAGTGATCCTAAAGAAAACTTTCCTTTTTTATGGTCCATTTCATGGCATGTTGAAGGACACATTGTATAACTCTTCCATCGTGTACAATGTAACGAAAAACGTTTAATTTTTGTTTTATTATTTTATAAAATCAAAAGGTTTTAAATGTACTAATATCATTTAGGAATGTTATAAAACAAATTGGTAACATTCTATACTATATTTAAAAGTATTTGGCATGATTTTGTGACAGAATATAAAAATAAGGAAGTAAAGTAATGTAGATACATTATAAGGAACGTTTAGTTACTTAGGTTGCACGATTACCATGTTATACAACATAAACATTTTACAGCAATAAAATAAAAATTCCTAGAAAAACAATTTTAAAGAGAGGTTCCTCGACTGCAGAAATACACTCATTGCCATACATTTTACGAGCCCTCTAAAATCACTTGGCAACCGTGGAAGTTTGTAAATATGCACATCGATAGATTAAAAGCAAAATATTGGAGTTCCCTGTAGACTGTTTACGGTAAAGTGAGAACTTTTGAGGGCCTAGTTACATTTTCCTATCAGCCATTTTTTATCCTTCCATCACTTTTCAAATAAATATTTTCATGTAAGTAACTAATAAACACAGCGTATGTATTTCACAGGAAAAGTTAACGTCTAAGGCTACAATAAAATATATTTATTGACTATTATTCCAAATGAGGCGGGTTTCAAAAGTGCTCAGCTTACCGTGAACAACCTATACAATGGCGCGTGCAGACGTCGTTCGTACGCGAGGGATGCTGCTACTNTACCGTGAACAACCTATACAATGGCGCGTGCAGACGTCGTTCGTACGCGAGGGATGCTGCTACTCTTGGCGAGGCGAGTATAGGCAATACTCGCAATAGTCTGTGTTATGTGGCACGAGGCGTGATTGATGATACTGCGAGAGGTGGGGTGGACAGTGGGCCGTCCAGGCGTCACTCACGGTTGTGTTGCATCGGTAGCAGGAAATTGCCATGATTGGCAATACTGCATGTTAATTCCAACACAAAACGTCGAATTCAGTATAAAAGATTAAAGTTGCACTGTTTCTGGAAGTATTGCGCGAGTGTTTGCAAGTTCCCTTTAAACTTAAAGTTATATTAATCGTTACTTTATAATACGTAAGGACAAGAAATGTGCACCAGAAAGTTTTTCACATTACATGCGCTAATGCCTAGAAAGCAGAGTAGAGGAGAGATATTTTTGAAGAGTGTAATGCCTAGACTATCATCTCAACATCAACAAAAATAACTAGATTGCCGTTAGTGTCATGTCGACGTATTTGGACGGCCTTTGGTACTAGAATAAAACGTAGCCTATGTGAATTGGAAATTAGAATGGGTGTCTCATTTAGATCTATGCACTATGCTTGAAATTTTCTGCAACAAAGCTGCAAAGTTAGTTTGACGGATGAAGAACCGTGGTAAGTATATTACCGGATTAAAAAAAAATATATATATAATGAACGTAACGAAACAAACACGTCTATGGCACGATGCTAATAAGTACTTGGAAGCCATATCACAACGTTCAGTATGTCCGAGGGAAAGTAATATTGTCTTCTATTACGTAAAAATTCAGCATTTTCTGTAGGTACTTGTTTTCATAGTTTTCGTAACAAGATGAATTATTTTTTAGCGGGTAATTGTTTCCTTGAGAATCACGAATTTGTATTACTCCAGAGAGTAACTTCTTGAATTCTCACTGATCAGCAAAAAAAAAAAAAAAAAAAAAACCTGTTCGATTGAAGACAACAAAAAATGTTACAAAAGTACATAACATATTGAAACATTCCGAGAATTAGGTTTTCTTTGCAATAAATGACTTTAAAAGTTTGCATTATCACAGCTCGTATCAAGTTATTTCTTATATTTTCACTGGAAAGAACTAATTATAAAGAAACTTCTGTTGCCAAAGACAAACAAAATGAAACAAAAATTCAAAACGTTAAAATGTTTCAAACTATTTTTGCGCCATATGCCTGTACAAGAGTCTTGCAGTTGGGAGTTTCTTAAATATACGTTTCTGTTGAATTTTCGGAGCATCTATTACTTGAAAAAAAAATATCTTCCTGAAAATATACCTTCTATTTCTAATCTACAATAATATATATTTTCGCCAAAACATTACACGACAATTGTTGAGTTGATAGTCTTTACACAATATGCGTTGGAACGAATCTGTTCTTTCCTGAAAGTAGCACGACCGCAAGGCAAAGTTAAGCTAGCTGAACTCTTGAGAAATAATCTAACTACCTGTGGGGAAAATGGCTCCGCTAGCATGGCGTCTAATATGAAAAGCAAGTTACCAAATGTTAGCGCTTCTATAATTTGAATCGAAACAGAACTTCCATTCCGAAGTCGGCGAACTTACGGAATTAGATGTCAAAGTGAATATGGCTTATAAATTCAGACAATAACACAACCCAACAATTTACGTAGCCAAATACATGGTGGGACAGGTAGCTCAGCTGGAAAATATGTAAGAAAGTTTCATCAGTATGCTGTATTTAAAAACAACTTAACCACCATTATCAATTACCAAATGTACCGTTAAACACGAGTTATTTAGCCAAATTTGTGCCTTGTCAGCTACCTTCAACCCACCGAAACTCATAGCGTTCTCCCAAAAATTCTCTGTGGGTAAAATAAAATGATTTATATATTTAAAGGAAAAGTCTAACTAAAACATTTGGTTTATACGATAATCAAGGTATTAAAACATTGGTTCATTCTTAGTACTGTGTAAATTAGTGGCGAAAGGTTTTCTGTACAGCTATGTTGGAAAATAAGAAAACTAATTAAATTATTCATGAACCATACAAGTAATACTATATTATACTTTCACAACATTTTTTGACATAAATGAACCCACATGTCTTGTAAACTTTAAATTATGCAATTCACAGTTCACAAAATTTTTATATATATAAATATATATATATATGTGTGTGTGTGTGTGTCTGTGTGTACACACATATTCAGTGAGGGGTCAGCTTCATATTAATTGCTACTTGCGTGCATATTTGCGGTAAAATAAATATTCGATGGTACTGGGCAATCCTAATTTTTGTCATGGCTTCTAACAGTTGTGTGTACATACATCTTATGAATTTGGAAAATTATGTTTTCTCTAAAAGAAAAAGAGAAACATACTTTCAAACTGAAATGTTCTGCAGGAGTGAAATATATATGCCAGCATTTGTCCGTATCGACCTTATTTCAGAAATAGCCTGAAGTTAAATGCATGGCGTTTTTAGTACAACCTTGAAAAGATTCAACTCTCTGTATAATCTACTCAGCTTTTGGAGTAATAAGTTAAACTGTTAAAAAGTCATTAAGAGCGGTCAGGTATTTATATTCATAACACAGGGACACACACAATAGTATGAAATTCTTTAGTTATTCTCTTTATAAAACAATCCGTTATAAAGTAAAGACTATCTAGCCAAATTCTATCAACACGTTCAGGTAGTGCCTTTTAACATGTATCAGAGCCATTTAAATGGATCTAATGTCCAAGTAAGAAACCTAACATAAAATAATACAAAGCGAGTGCATTTAAACAGCCGGCATAACGAGCGTGTAAATGTGCGAAGGGCAAAGGAAGTTTAGTATTTGTCCCAGAACGCGCGACTAATCAAGAGAAGGAATACCGTGCCGAGTTGCTGAAGCGAGTTTATTTCCAATCGAACTTCTCGAGTGTTGCACAAACATGGCGGATGAAAGAACTTGGTAGGTTCTTCCGTTGAACGACGCACTCTGCACCTATTCCGCGCGACTAGAGTTCTGCTGTAAACTACTAAAGTTGGCTCCGGTGCCAAAATATATTCTGCAGAGCACATTTTTTGCGTTACTCAGCGACAGAAGGCTATGCAAGTTTTGTCGTATTTTGAAGAGGAGCTTGGATAGAAGTGTCTGATTAGATCCTAAACCCTCACAGGCTTAAATGCAACTAAAAAAAACCATCAATAAATTTTCCGGTAGTCACGAGATAATTTACTTATGAAATATTTACTAGACTACTATTTTGATATAATTAAACTGTAATAGCATGTTAGTGTAATTGTAACTAGCCAACCGAGTGATAGTGTTACACTACATTTAACCAAAGTTTTATGTATCATAAAACAAATAACATAAAGAAAAACTACAAAAATGAGAACAATTTTACGAATACGAGAAAAAAACAACGAAATAAAGCGGAAAGCAAATTTTAAGCATCCGTTGGACGGCCTAGTATAAATAAAGTAACAACTATTTGTGATAAAAATATTCAGATAATATACTTACAACTATGTCCACGCCAGTAGGTATTTTCATTAGATATAACTTACTATTTATAAATGTTTTTACGAGAATGTCTCAGCAGTTATTTTTTATGATGTTTGTAAATGCAAAACTTGTTTCTCGCTTTTAAGCTTAAATTACTATCTATAAATAATAGTACATACGTAGACAATTCTTATAGTCCCCTGTTTTCTAATATATAGCATCATTAATTGATATGTTATGTAACGGTAGAATTTTTTTGAGTAAGTCAAAACGAAAATAATATTATTATTAGCGTTCGCCATATTGACAATTTCGTGACATCACCTATCCTATGTCACCCGGTTATCAAGGGGCCGCGGTGGTGAAGTAGTCAAACTATCCGCCTCCCACCTAGGTTAACCGGTTTCTATTCCCGGCTAGGTCGCTCCCGGATTTTAGTATATGGGAATCGTGCCGGACGATGCCGTTGGTCGGCGGGTTTCCTCGGGGATCTCCCGTTTTCCTCGACCTTTTATTCCGGCGCTGCGCCGTACTCACATCAATCACCATCATCGGCTCTCAAGACCTCGCTGTTGATCGCCGCCCAAATATCTCAACTCACATCAAAATCCATATTTCCGGCTTTCGATTTTTGGGAGGAAATGGCATCCCCAGCGGCGTGTGGTAACCTGTTGCAAGATAAACTGTGTTTCGTTCTGAGCTATACCTAACGGTATGCTAGTTTGCACACCAGCCACTGAAACGTAATAGCGCAGTTGATGGCGCGGCACGAGTGTGGTGGTTGCCTCGCCGCGTTCTCGTGAGTGGCCGCAGTACATTAGGCTTCTCCCCCGACTCCACTCTGGTTACTAGTTCCTGCTGCGTGCGCCGAGCGTGTACTGCACTAAGCAAGCATCAGCTTGCCTTGCAGCACTTCACCACACNCCCCCCACCTCCTCTTATCCAACAACCACTCGTCACTAACCACCACACAACCACGTCTCTACCAGCTACTGGGCACGGGCATCCACACGTATAGTCCATTCACGGTTACTTCCAACTTCTCTGAAAAGCCTTGCCAAAGCTCTACTTCCAGGATATTCCTCCGCCTCAAGCAAACAGACCTTAAACAGGTCTAGAAAATTACAACAAAGGGACAACGCACCGCATTCGTGCGCACTTATGTATGCGTAAAACTTCCGGAACAAGCTACTTAACAAAGCATAGAGACACGCAGTTCACCTTTGTCATTATTGTTACACGATAAAACGATAGGGCCTCCAATGGAAATCCTATACAGGCGAATTGGCGACAGGAAGACTGCAAATCAGTGCAGCGCCTTGCACGTAAAGGTGACTTAGTCGTTTTATGCCTGTACTTAGGTCGCCCTTGACGCTCCTACGCTCCTGGGTCTCGGACACTCAAAATATCTCCACATTCTAAATTCAAAACGGTGAGAACATTCGGTTTAGTCACTTTTAGTCACTTTTAATTCGTTGACTATTGATTTTAATATCATGGATGAATTTCACTGATCTATTTTTGATTCCAACTGAATGTCGAGAATTCCCCTACCATGAGTCACTTGTTCCCAGTTCATCTGCTTGATTTGCCAGTCGGCAGTAGCTCATCAGCTGACTTTCAGTGTATGATATTTCACTGATTGATATCACTGATTCGGTCTTAGAGTGTAGATGGCACCCTTAAGAGGCATTCATAGCTTTGATATGGTTAACATTGTAAGCAGGTGTGTCTATTTTAATTTTTAACAGACTATGAAATATTTTAATGTGTATCTTTTTTCAGGACCGAAATGTAAGTCGATATGTTGTTGCCTATTGATAAATCAAATTATTTAAACATAAGTGTGTTCGTTGTAAAATGTCCAAGTCAGCAAAATTCGCTGTAGGTAGACCTTTGTTAACGATATTAATTCTTATCAAAAATATTGTTTTAAGCTATAGAAACAATTCTGTAACTTCTCTGAGTAGAATGCTGTATTAAGACCGTATAGTCACTACTTAAAACTCTGAGGAAACAGAGCACACGAGAAACTTGTTAATGCTATTTTCTATCCCCATCGCAATGTTCAGACAGTACCGGAAGTAAGCTGTTTTTGAGAATATTTGACATAACGCAAGAAAAACGTGGCGTTTAAAGTTATTTTAATGTCTAATTATTTTTTCATGTAGAATTACATAAGTAAATTAGAATTTTAGGTTTTCACACGACATTTTTTTTATATGTAGTCATTTAAAGTTCTTATCGCACAGGATTTATTGATATCTCACATGTGGGAAATATTCCTTTAAGTGTCATAGAAATCTCAGTACTTGATGGTAAATTTTCCTTGTAGTCAGGGAATAAAACTTTACTTCGTGTAAATTCCTCGTATATTTGTACGGTACTTTTCCCCTTACTTGTAAGAATAATTTGTTTCCCTTACAAGTAACGGANGTAAATTCCTCGTATATTTGTACGGTACTTTTCCCCTTACTTGTAAGAATAATTTGTTTCCCTTACAAGTAACGGAATATTCCCTCTGAATTTTTTTTACAGCGTGGGGTCCTAGAATATACGTTATATATTGCCGGGTGAAAGCGCTGAGGGAAGACGATTTACCTCCTCGGGACGTCAGTCAGGAACATTAACTTGGACAGTCTAAAACTGTTCCTTTTTTTATTTATCTTGGTGCTGCCAACTTCGAGGAAGCAACGTATCAGCGATGTCACTCAGCCTACGCGCTGCCCTTTCATCTCTCTTTCGCGTGCTGCGAAGACGAAAGGAAACAGAAGCAGAGCTGCTCCTTTCTTCGAGGATATGAAAATAGTTGGTTGTACGAGGCCTGGGTTGATATGGAGATATTTCTCTGCTGATCACACACGACACGCGAGGGGCCATAAAAAGGCGGCCTCTGGGAGGGCCTGGCCCTGCTCGAGACACGGCAAAGAAACAGAAGTCGAGAGACCTCCTTCCTCTACGTAAAAGAGCTGCGTGGCCTGTAATGCCCGCCGACGAGAACGCCGTAGAGGAAGAAGAAGAACAACGGTGGAGAAAAAGAAGACGTCTTCTTTGCCATGCGCGGACAAAGCAGTAGCCNGTCGAGAGACCTCCTTCCTCTACGTAAAAGAGCTGCGTGGCCTGTAATGCCCGCCGACGAGAACGCCGTAGAGGAAGAAGAAGAACAACGGTGGAGAAAAAGAAGACGTCTTCTTTGCCATGCGCGGACAAAGCAGTAGCCGTCAGAGAACACAATCGCCGCTTTCGGACTTCATTATGCTGTCCAGGGGGTCCGGAATTCCTGAATGGAATGAGAGATGAGGGAACGATACAACTTTTAACGTTTAACGGTACAGTTCGAAACGGCTGCGAATATGGTTCTAAATTTCAATGAGCATCACGGAACACTGACTTTATATGTATGCTTAAAAACATTATAACATTTTCATGTTGNGTTCTAAATTTCAATGAGCATCACGGAACACTGACTTTATATGTATGCTTAAAAACATTATAACATTTTCATGTTGATTTTCCGGTTTGTGCACACATTCACTTTTATTTTACTGTTATAGCACTGTGTCATTGACATTTTCTCTGGAATTCATATAATTATTCCTTTTATCAGCCAGTGAACATCACCAAAAGTTCTGTCTATACTGGGCATGTACTGTAAGTACTGAAATTGTTTATATGCTTTCAAGCTTGTATATAAAAAATAAGTAAACACTTCGGTATAAAACATGAAAGCGGTTTACGAATTTAAAAAGTACCATTTAGATACACATAACTTGGAAAGAAAACCATGACATCAGAAATTTATTAATATCATTGTCAGTAAGAATTTAAACATTTCTCACAAATTTTAACTTACTGGCAAATTTATTGATGCAGGTTAACACACTTCCTGTAAAGGAATTATGTCAAACAAAAACATGACACGCATTGTAATAAAACTCGTTTAATTCGATTAAGTATAATACACTACCGGACGATGAAAATAGCGCACCACGAATAAACAATGCGACAACGACGAAACTATGTAAATAGCGAAAGTACGGGCTGGTATGCACATGATCCCACGTTGGTGCGCTTGCATTTGACCACACACTTGGCAGTGGCCCTGCTACAGTGACCATATAGCTTTTTTTTTATTGTAAGTTTTGTTAAAAAGTCTCTTTTTTCATCCAGCTCCTGAGGTGAACTAAAGTACTGGTCAAGATTCTGTCTGCATATGGCAGAGAGACGTTCGTTTCCGAAAACTGTCGTACACACTGGCGTGAAGTCGAAGCCGCATTAACACGAGAAACACAAGATGATATCACTCAAGCGTACAGAGCGAAGAAGAATGTCGGGAAGACGCCCCAAAGACGCCGCTTTACGCAATCGACGGACATCGAGAGAGGATTCATAATCGGGCTGAAAACTGCAGGGTGGTCGTATCGCCGTATAGCCCACCATGTGGATCGTTCGGACTTAACTATACGATGCTATTGGGTTGAGTATATACGCAACACAATAAGTCAAGGAGCCACAGCTATGTAAATTGTTTCCCTTCAGAAGTTGGGCCTGGCTTGAATACCACCTCTTCAGAGAACCAAACCCCAATGGGGGTATACAGAGAGAACTGCTTTAATAGTTTGACGATTCATTTTGCGATCCTGCAGATTTTTCGGTCAACAGAATCCCCGGGAAAACACTGTAATTCGCAGCCAATCCATTTCATATTCAACAAACGATCACTCTTCCTCGTTAGGAAGTCAGTTTTGTATAATAATTCCGAGCCATCACAGAATGTTTCTATCAATTCTGGGGTTCTCACATCAACTCCCAATAATGCCACTCCATGACCACGTCCATCATCCAAATCNAATAATGCCACTCCACGACCACGTCCATCATCCAAATCACTTTTGTTTCCACTATCTTAAGTCATATCCGTGTGATTAGTCTATTGAGTGGTTAGTCTTAGTTGGGAATATTTGTCAGTATAGATAATTCGACAGTCGGGTAAGTGAGGAAATCAGCTTTGGATCTCTCGGATCATGACACCCTGCATTCTCACCTGATCAGACAGCTATCAGTGGGGAATTTCACTATCAATGCGCATCCCCTGAAACTTGAACCATGTCAGGCTAGATATGAGTAACTTCTGTTTCATTATCATTTTCGCCAACTCATTGACCCAGTTCATATTTGAGCAAGCGAGACCTGACAGTAGGACAGATATAGTCTATTCGCGGTTTCCTCACACTTTTTGAATCGCGCCGTTGAAAAATCACCCAATATATGACGCACTTTTGGTTGTTTCCTGAATATGCCATGTTTCACTAGTATTTTATACTTGTGTTCATAAAAGTACCATGTTTTTTGTTTAATTAAATTTTATTTATAGATTGTAATATTTAATTTATAATTCACATGACTAAAAACAGCGAGAAAAGAGGTGTGTTGGTAATGTCTAGAAACAAATAGTTATTATGTGAAATATTATTATACAGAGTGCGCACGAATGCGGCGCGTTGTCCCTTTGGTGCAATTTTCTAGCCGTGGTTAAGTTTTGTTTGCTTTAGCAGGGCTTCAGAAAAATGTGTGAAGTAACCGTGAATGGACTATACCGTAGTACCTCGTCTTTGTTACCACAGTTACGTACAGGGATGTGCTGGGAGCTGAGGTGGTATTCACNACAGATATAGTCTATTCGCGGTTTCCTCACACTTTTTGAATCGCGCCGTTGAAAAATCACCCAATATATGACGCACATTTGGTTGTTTCCTGAATATGCCATGTTTCACTAGTATTTTATACTTGTGTTCATAAAAGTACCATGTTTTTGTTTAATTAAATTTTATTTATAGATTGTAATATTTAATTTATAATTCACATGACTAAAAACAGCGAGAAAAGAGGTGTGTTGGTAATGTCTAGAAACAAATAGTTATTATGTGAAATATTATTACACAGAGTGCGCACGAATGCGGCGCGTTGTCCCTTTGGTGCAATTTTCTAGCCGTGGTTAAGTTTTGTTTGCTTTAGCAGGGCTTCAGAAAAATGTGTGAAGTAACCGTGAATTGACTATACCGTAGTACCTCGTCTTTGTTACCACAGTTACGTACAGGGATGTGCTGGGAGCTGAGGTGGTATTCACATGGGTACTGATGACCTGCCTCAGCAGTGGCCAACCTAACGGTGCTGTTACTCGCCGCCCACACGGCGGAATTCGTTTAAGTCCCTGGTGGTCCGGTCAGCGCGGGTCGAGGTGACTTTAATGACAAGGCGGGCAGGGTCTGCCCTGCCCTCTCCACTTCTTCTCATCCGGGAGACTTCCTGGCGGGAGTTTCCTGGACCCGGGGCGTGGAGTAATTAACCGCGGAGGGCGGCGTCTCGACCCACGCCTGCTGAGGGAAGTGGACACCACAGGGGCCGCTGCCGGAACCCCCCCCGCCTGTCCTTCGACACGTCACCGGGGGACACTGCCCCGGCCCGGCGCGTCGTGGCGTCGACGAACTCCTTTCCTGCGCGCCACTCTGCCACCGCCTGGCTCCCCTTTCACTAACTTACTTACCGCCTTCGCTTCCTCCGCAATCCCACTCCTGCCAACTCGGCTGTGCGAGATGGCGATATATCGATCACAAAACAGCATTTCTGAAATATTGTATCTGCGATATGATCCAACAGTTTTGAGCAATATGCTGCATATCGCGATATTAGCGATGTGCGATATTGGTGACATGAAATGTTGGCGATATTAATACGACCAACATTTTCGATGCCGATAATTGTGATATTAATTTAAGGGATATTTGCGATACATCGCCATCGATTTTCAATACGCTCTGTGAATGATATATCGCACCGATACCAATATCAGCTGCGCAGTTAGCATCTTCGTGTACCAACATCGAACTTCTTTCCTTCCAACAAAACTGTCAAAACCACGTGACTTAGACTATGATTAGAAATCTGTTTACTGAAATAAGTGCTTTGATATGCTAGCACATTATTTTTTAATAAGTTGTAACGTAAATGCTATATAATAGAGCTACGCAAAATTTAATTATTTTTTGGCAAAAAAAACTGTTTTGAGGTTTAAACCACAGGTAAACAAAGGTGACTACATTACTGTTGAGACACGTGAATTTGACAGTTTTTTTTTTTAGCAGTTCTTGAGCCAATGTTGAGGACAAACGCAGAAGATGAAAATCAGTCTGCCGTCATTTTAATCTATGGTTCTGCCAGACGCCTTCTGCGGTTTTAATAAAACCAACATTTGGCAGGTAATAACATCGCTCGTCATTATGGGATTAGGATATATCGTGTTATTAACCAACAAAACTGTGCACCCGTCGGTAAGAATTTATCGATTGTTAAGACCCACTAACCGGGTACATATGTATGTCGATATCAAATAAAGCTAACACTATTCACATAGTTNTATCGATTGTTAAGACCCACTAACCGGGTACATATGTATGTCGATATCAAATAAAGCTAACACTATTCACATAGTTCCTGACACCTTGCAAATAACTTGTCTTAGTTACCGATTTCAAGTACGTGTCTCTGCCTTAATAATTACGTCGGGACATAGGTGGTACTGTGTTTCCTACTTCATTTTACGTAACGAATCATCCATTAAGTTTGAACCAATAACTCACAATAACAAGTGTTTAAGAACGTTTATAATTATATTTGTGAATTGAATTAACACTATGAAGTGTCTGCGCCAGTAAATGTTATCATTGAGTAATGATTTGGCTAAATGCTGATTGTATTATGAATGGACAGGTAAATGTGCAACCCTTATTGCACGTGTTTATTGGCTGGAATTAAAAATTAACATGTGAATAGTAAATACGGAATATGTGGTTCCGTAAACGCTATCTGTGGCTACTACGTGGTTTTCTGCCCGCAGTTTTTTAGTTGTTAACACGTCCTTAAGGGTAACGACCACTCTTAAGAGTAACATTATTTTTTAATTGCATGTAATATATTTCTAATGAAATCGCATTCGAGAGGACCTTGGTTCGATTCGCGGTCCGGCCATCCTGATTTTGGTATCCCATGGTTTCCCAAAATCACTCCAGGCGAATGGTATAATGGATCCTTACTAGAGACCATAGTAGATTTCTTCCCCTTTCCTGCTTCTCCAAGCAACTTGCCGCATCTCTAATGACCTCGCTTTCGACGAGACGTTAAGCCCTACCTGCCGTCTCGTANGCTTCTCCAAGCAACTTGCCGCATCTCTAATGACCTCGCTTTCGACGAGACGTTAAGCCCTACCTGCCGTCTCGTAAAAGAAGAAGATGACAAAACATTTACGAGTACTAATTTGCACAAGAAGTTCAAAAAGTGGAACGCCGGTTTGCTTTCCAATTTTCCGACACGTAGAGGCTGGAAATATTTGCTAGTTCAATAACCTGCAGGCTAGCACTCGGTTGCTTTACTTTTCATTGGCTGGTTCCCGGCAAGTTTTGCCATCTATCAATTTGCCAGGTAGTGTGGAGTTCAATCCTCGTTCTCTTGTAAGTTTNATTTGCCAGGTAGTGTGGAGTTCAATCCTCGTTCTCTTGTAAGTTTGTTACTGAAAGCTGTTACGAGTGTGTCTGATAAATTGCGATGAACCTGGTACAGAGACTGAAAACTATACGCGTTTCAAACACGATGTATATTTATGTGAATTAGTAAATTTTTCCGAGTCCTACCTTTATGGGATGTGCTTGAAAGAACTTCGGGAAATGAAACTAAATGGTGAGGGGGGGGGGGAGTCTAATACCAGGAGAAAATGACGAAAACATAATGATAAATTAAAGTTTGAGTTTGCACGTAAACACCTATCAGAGTGTCGTGTTTTCGTGAGAGGTGTTCTAACGAATTGAAGAAAACTTTCAGGGTTCTTACGGTCAAATGAAGGATTTTTTAAAATAAATTAAATAGTAGTCACCGAAGTTTGGTACAACATAACCTTATTTTTTTCAATAGCTTCTGCGTATCTTTGAACATCTCTGGCTATCGAACGAAACATTTTCCGGATTAATGTTTTGAACGTATATTCTCATTTCCTTCCACTGTTACAATGGACTGAGCTCGCTGCCAGAACACTTGACTAAATACCAATATATTACGAATACAGCATGAAAAATACGAGATTACAGAGATTTCGACATGTTTGAACTCATAAATGCCACATATTTTATGCTGAACAGCTAAAATTGAACTTAAATTGATTTAATTTAAAACGAAATGAGCATACATGCATTATCTGACACTCTATGGTACATTCGTGGTTACTTCCAACTTTTCTGAAGCACTGATAAAGTAATACTTTCTGGATATTCCTCCGCCTCATGCCAGCCAACTTCCACTAAGTATAGAAAATTACACCAAACGGAAAACGCACAGCATTCGTGCGCCCTCAGTTTGATAATATTTTGCATGATAACTATTTGTTACTGTACTGGGCATTCCAATCTGAAAACTCGACTTTCGTAGGCTAGTATCTAGCTCACTCGTCTGCGAAGGTCATCGAGATTATCGGTCTACACGAGATGAAACATTGCTACGTCACNACTAGTATCTAGCTCACTCGTCTGCGAAGGTCATCGAGATTATCGGTCTACACGAGATGAAACATTGCTACGTCACAGCTCATGCTGAACAGCCAGTGCATGCGCGCCAGCGAGAAGATTAAACTTTCCCACTTGCAGGGCGAAACTTCCCACGTTTTGTGTCTACTGACGGCTACCGCCCCACGCTTCTTCGACCTTAAGCTTCAGTGGTTAACTAAGTGTACGCTAAGTCGCAAACGCAACTTAGAATTTCTTTGCGGTTTACTGAACATTTCTGAAAAACTTGTCTAATATCTTATTTATCCCCATTTGGTATTCTCTTCCCCGTTCGTAAATTAAAGCAATGCCGTGGAGTAGCTTCGCGTGAGGTTTTAAAATGGGAACTCCCGGTAGTTCAAGCACTTCTCTTATTCAGTTTAATGTAGGTGCAAAAATTTCTCCCTCGGGAAAAATTTAAAATTTTGGTTAAAAAAAAAATTAATGTGTTAGGTATATTTTTTATGTTAACCCGGTGTTAATGGTTGGCCTGGTTATTTGCCATATTCCTCGGAAAATACGGCATATGGAATCAGGGGAATTTATGTCTGCGTGTGTGTCTGTATAAGTCTGCCTCTCAATAACTTTCGCAACGCCCGCGCTAACTGCAATACAATTATTTAGGAATATGATGCCATTAACGACCATCACGACACTACCTTTCATAAAAGCAAATATTTTCTAGGCAATTATAAAACACAGATAAGTATAAACTTCTCAGTATACGCGTGTAGATGTATCAGACCGTGATATATCAATCCGCGTCCATTACGTGTATGGAATTTTAATGTGTCATTGATGAAATAACCAGAAACTGTTCGTCGATCGAGTAAAAATGTGAGCTTCAACAATATATACTACCGTTTTATGTGTATATATACACACACAAATATATGTGTTTTTTTATAA
This sequence comes from Clitarchus hookeri, assembly GCA_002778355.1. Lineage (NCBI taxonomy): Eukaryota > Metazoa > Arthropoda > Insecta > Phasmatodea > Phasmatidae > Clitarchus > Clitarchus hookeri. Next base: position 149,698 of record NQII01001984.1, on the reverse strand, counting down.
CATGTCGGAATTCAAACCACAGAATCTATGGACTAATAAAAACCTAAAATCCTAGTAAAAGATGTTTGGAAAGTTCATCTACTTGTAATTTTAAATTGAAGTTGAAGTTAGGCAAAATAACTTAGGGAGTCTCCAGCTATATGTACCTGCGTGCAATACAAGTTGCATACCATGAAGGCGAAATGAACTGGCGAGCCGTGAGGAGAGTGCCTGCGCATAGGGCATCGAGGAACGTCACCGCCACTAGCGGTTGCTTGTTAGTACACGTATGACAATACTACATGAACAATGGAAGATTAGCAATTGAGTAGTAAAGGGCTGCCAGAAGTATTTGCATTTTATTTCCCGCAAGGAGCGTAAATTCCTTTCGCCTTCGTGGTATGCAACTTGCAAGGTGAAGTTACGTACTCTGCGAGAACTTCTTACGTTTTTTTGCCTAACTTCAACTTAAACTTAAAAATACCGGTTGATCTTTCAAAAATTTTGTTACTAGTATTTCTTGTTTATATTAGTACATATATGCTGTGGTTTGAATTTCGACATGTTGTTCAAAAAACTGCTTGTAGGTGTGTGTATAGATATATAAGGATATACATACACAAAATGTATAACTCTTCAGCGACCACCAAATTAAATGACTGTAGTTTCCTATTTCGCTGCTAACATTGCTATCAAGGACTCCCGTCAGTGTTTAAAGTGCATTTTTTAATTCGTCAATTTGAAAAAAGACGATGCGTAGACTGAATAGCATGTGAGGTGCGCATGCCTGCTGCGTTGTGGCAATTTCTGTGACGCAACATTGAACGGCTGTTTTCCCAATAGAAGTGTCAATACCATCTGGCTTCGACACAGTCTAGCATAATGTTTACATAAATAAGTACTTTGTGTTGTAAGTATACTTCTTTCGGCCCTGTTGTAATGCAACTACGACGCAATCCAGCTGCGTAGAATATCATTATTTTTTAGTGAAATCTTGGTTTCAAATGTAAACGCAAACAAACGGCACATTGTTTTAACACATTACAGTTGAACAGCGCAACTGGACAGTTGCTAGAACAGCTCGTGAGCCACTATTGAGGACGAGCAGAAGATGAAAATAGCCTTGCCTTTTCGTTAGCATATGAAAAAAAAATGCGTAAACCAACTATTGGTTCAGTGTGTTCAAATCGTACGTATTTAAACCACGTGGCGGGGTTTTTGGATATAAAGTGCACGGACTCAATTAGAAATTTAAAGATTCCTACTTAGGTTTAGCGAGTTTCAGCGGCACAGAATCCGTTATTCAAGTTTCCTTTCGCCGAGGTGGGCAGCGCAATGAGACTGGTTGGGCTCTCTCAATGAAAAAAAAAAAAAAAAAAAAGTTATGTATGCTTGCTTTCGTTTGGAAATCGAACATATCACCATTACTAACGTGTTTTATACATTCAAAGATTGCCGTATCTTTGCTGCCATACATTTATTTTTAAAATTAGGGAATCGGAAATAAATAGCAGCAGAGAAAGATTTAGAATTCTTTGAGGCTAAACGAAACAACAAAACGGGGGTAGAGTGTGCATGCGAACTGCGCAGGAGCCACTATCGGTGTACCAACATTGGAACTGCTTTTCTGCCAATAGCATTGTCAAAATAAACATGGACTGTATTTGAGGAAAGAACACTGTTTATGTAATCAAGTGTTTTGAGATGTTTGTACACTTTCTTTAACCTAGTTTTGATGCAGATATAGTATAGTCCTACAGTATTCAATTTAGTCAAAGTATATTACGAAGGGGAATTAGAATGTAAACAAACACGTTCATCACTTTTGACAACGTGACTTTGAACGTTGTATTGGTCATGGGAGAGTCAACGTTGGGGGGGCCTATGCAGAAGACGAAAATCGGCCTGNGTAACTGGCGAAAGTGTGAAGAGTGGCGTGAAAGCCGATCTTAGTGTTGCGATAATTTGTCTACTGTAACAGGTCACGGTTTATTTGTACTGATATCGAGTTTAACACTGCATAAAGTAGTGGGAATAAGAAATTAAGTATTCATAAAACTTGAATGCAATTAAAGATCTCTGGCTACGTCCAGAGGTAGTAACAGAGTAGTAAATGCTACAATATATATTGCTCCGTGTCAGATAGCATTAGACCGTGTTCATTAGCAAGTTGTTTTACGAGTTGCCTTCTGCAAGGAATTACAGTGCCGCGTAGTGGAATCAAGGCCAACCACCTGTATAGCTGATTGAAGAATGTAAAGTCAACGAAGTTTCTTTAAAGATAAATATGTTTAATCTCTCAAACATGTTTCTTCAGTATCTCCTCCAGGAACTTTTCAAAAATTTTCAAATTCTCATGAATCACTTCTACATTAAATTATGATGAATCACTTCAACATTAAATTCTGATGAATCACTTCTACATTTAGCTCATCCCACATATTAAACCAGAAAACTATTCGATCTGCCCGGCAGGAATGCTTAATTCTACCCAAAAATCGTAACATAGCTACTAGTTCAAGTATTTTCCAAAAAAATAAAAAATACATGCAATAAAAATTTTCTGCCATCTCACTAGCAGCCATTTTAAAACACTTGAACTAATTTTACTGTGTATACAACAGACTCAAATACCACAAACTTCATTTACGCTAATATTGCGATATGTTTGTAAAGCTGCGTAATTTGAAATATCCAAATAATAGTATCATTCTTGGTTCAAGTTTAAAATTTCCGCATTTCGTGGTACTGTTTACTTTAAGTAAAAATACATTTTTGTTCTTATAGAAGTTTACAGGATTGCTTGGTTCACATAAAAAAAGGCCTATTAAATTAGGCACAGTGTTTTTTTTTAATGTAAGCAGTAAGGTCGTTCTCTCGCAGATATTTCGTCACAATTATAATACATTGGGCTGATCTTTTGTTTGCACTCTAGATAGTGAACATAAAAGCTGCGGTGGCAACAAATAGAGGTGTAGACAAAATAAAAGTACGAAATTGCACAAACACTTCGAGTAAACTAACAATAACCACCACTGCTGCATGGAATTTACTTTTCGGGTTGAGTTCCCCCAGAACACCGAACTGGATGTGCACCAGAGGGACACTTATGATAAGTCGCAGTTCAGGTAAGAGATTAGCTGATATGCGATATCGTTTTGAAGGGACTCGCCTTCTCCGCACATGAAGTGAGCTCACAAAGCACGTGGTAATTTCACTATCGGTTTAGTAGAAATTACAAAGGGGATATTATACCCTGACTCCGAGTTTCAATGGCTAGCTCTTTTTCTGTGAAACATACTGATTTGATATTAAATTTAACGAACATATAACTTCGGGCAGTCATTTGCTTTCAAGCGTTAGAATCTCATACAGTTTAGAATTTTATGCGTGACAAAAATATCATAGAACCTTGCTCCACGCTCGACAGCTTCGCAAACTGCACAGCAGCGTCTGTGAATACGTATAGAAATTTCCCATTTGGCAAACACTGTTGAGTTAAAAATTTAGTGCGCTTGAAACAAACGCGTAAATTCTACTTTACATTTCGAAGAACATGTATACGAAAGCAAAATAATTTATGTTGTTACGTGTGGACGCGTGACCTTCGTGCCTTTACCCTCTATCCTCAGGTACGCGTTGATATAAAATGTTCATGGTAAAGTGAGCACTTTTGACACCCTACTTACTTTAATTTTAGCAACGTTTTATCCTCTAACCACCTTTTTATAATAAATATTGCCATGCTAGTAATAAACATAGTGTGCATTTTCCACCGGACTCGAAATTTAACATCTAAGACCAAAATAAAATATATTTATAGAATGTTATTCCAAATGAGAGGGCTTTAGAAAGTGCTCACTTAACCGTGAATCGCCTATACTACCAATGACCAGGAAAGGGAAGGTAAAGTTACAAGCAGGCCACGGTAACACTAACACGTGCCACTATAAGGCTACGGGGCCTGATACCACTCCCGACCCTGGAAGATTGAATGTAGTCATCGCCCGAATGTTCTNGCGTGACACGAGGTGCGAAGAACCTTCTGGGCCAGGTCAGATCAGCTATATAAGCCGCGGCGTGCGTCTGTGTCGAGGTTCTGGAGCCTCGTACGGCCAATAGTGCCAGGTGTGGGGTAACATCGGAACGACGAGAGACAACAGTGACCACCGAGTGTAGTCTGCGAGCATCGGGAATATAGTCGGTTCACGACTGGAGGAAACTTTTGAAAATCAACCTATGTAAAAACACCCTAGTCATTAGCGACATGCATATAACATTACAAACAGCGGCGAGCGCGGATACAGTTATGCCGTTAGGTTGCCAGCACAAAGAGAGGAAATAGTTCCAAAGTTTTAACGTTATTGTTAATTTATCGCTTACAAATGGGTGTCGAAAAGACTTGTATCTTATTATGCCAATTATTAATGACGTGATGCTAACGTATTTAGATTTCAACGTTTCTTGCATAGTCACATGATCACGCTCAAAGTTGAAAGTAACGCGGCCATTTGTTTACTAACCTAACCTTCGTTCCTTGTGTTGTTGGCGGGGTGTGGTTGACACACGTGCCAGAGAATTTGTGCGATTATCTTGTTTAACCTATAATAATTCATTTATTTGTCTTGTTTTACTAATATCCGCTCTTTATTATTTGTTTTTTAATAACGTATTATTTTAATTTGTGCTCACTTTCTCGTTGTACTGATTCCTTTTGTTTTTATGTGTTTCGTGCACGTGTCTTTCCTTTGCCACTCTATTATAACGTTGTAGTATTTGCACATAAGAATTCTTTTCACATTGTCGAAGACATAGAATCCTTCACTCGCAAACTCTGTCGTCCTGTCGAAAACCATCACAAACATTTTTAAATAACTTTTTACAATTGGGCGAAACATCCGACTCAGTCTACCACTACGCCATTTTAACATCTATAGCAATTTCGATCAATACTGATGATCTTGCCTTCGATGTACGGGAATTTATCAAAAGTCACTAACAATCGACTGTAAAGAGACAACAACTATCGATTCATCAAATTACTCGCATTTTGGGTGTATAGAATGAAATGTTTTTCGCTGGCATCGCATATTCTTTTGTGTGAAATTCTCAAGATTAAAAACTTTAGGATTGTGGAATATCAATTAATAATATATACATGACTTTTATAATGGGTACGTGCATGCACGAACACATGTACACACACACAGTGGGATGTAAACATTGCATGGAAACATTGCCACGTGACTGCCACATGGCAGTCACGTGGCAATGTTTGTTTACCTTTGGCGGAAGGATACGAAGTGGGCTTGAAAGTAGATCTTTAGCAGAGCTTCAAGAAAGTCTCTTCCAGTCGTGAACCGACTATAGAGAGACAGACAGACTGACAAGCTGTGCTCCAGGAAAGCGGCGCTGGGTGCGGGAGTGGCGGACATTTGAAATTATGTTATTGTACAGAAAATTTATATTTTGGTCGTATGTGTGAAACTAATTAGTGGTGATAATGTAACTGTAGTTAGTATAAAGACAGTGATACGGACATTGATTATAATAGGGATTAGCAATAAATCCTGCGCTGATTAATATGAACAATAAGTGTTAATAGCAGAGATATGTGTTTTAATGATGTTAATGCTAGCTGTGTGTATTTTTATATAATTGTAAATGAGCTGAGAAATTAAATTTAGTTCTTTTCTTTCTATTACGACCTCCATGTCTCATGTACTCGTACGCCCCAGCCGAATTTTTAAAATATGTACCACATTTTCATTTGTATAACTGTCGCAAATCACTGCGTCAATGTGAATAACATCTCGTTATTACACGCTACATTTTTGAAAGACTCAATTCCAACTGGATGCGATGTACACAAAGAGAACGCGAAGGTTAATTTTTTTTTTTAACTATCCTATTAAGGATACCTTCTTAGTCGAAGTCGCTGAAGCGTTTTCTCAGGACCTCGAAGTTCTAAGCGCAAGTTCTGGTCACGTAAAATATGGCCATGCGTGTCGTTTATATAAATAAAATTTAATAAGTGTTGCAAGGAAGCCATCCCAGATTATCAATAATTAAATAGGCATAGAAATGGGGCGTTGATAAGCCCAATAAATAAATCTCCTTTTCATACACCCTTGCTCACGTCCTTCAAAAAATGCAGATCTTTAATTTTTGCTGTATTTTAAAAGATATGCGAGTATTTTGCTGTATTTTAAAAGATATGGGAGTATTTTGCTGTTTTATTATTATTTTTTTTTAGTTTTTAGGTTTCACGTTTTGCTATAAAGAGAAATCAGAAAATAAGCATATGACGCTTCAGATTTGTATGCTATAATAGCATGAAAACAAGAAACGGTCAACTATGTTTAAGCAATTATTATTAACATCCAATATTACTAATAAAAGTAATATGTAAAAATTATATCACTGAAATTTGTTGTAGCATACAATTTATGAAATTCAGTACAGGATGATATTTTCATCATTTACCTAGGCCGGTTGGGGTTGATGAGACAGAAATACATACAAAAAAAATGAATACTTTAATCGGGGGCATTATAAAGATATTAAAAAATGTAAACTTTCTTTAAACAGAGCGTCACATTCAAATATTGCAAGAGTAGACGTTGAAAACACGGTTTATTTTAGTATCATTGTAGGCGCATTGAGAGTGGTTTTATTTGAATCAATTATTCTATTAAAGTAAAATTTAATCTTAACTCAAGGTGTATGGTTGTTCGTAACTCGTTAAATCTAAGAGCAACGTTTTCTGCATCCGTATATTGTTTGGGTACCGTGTTCTGCTTGTTATTTATTACGTTGCATGACATTAATTTCGTAACGCAGTTAGAGAAAAGTACAGCTTGAAAACCAGATTTAGGGACACTCCCTCATTTTCACATTTGTCGGGTAATTTTTTTCTTACGGTGCGGTACCATTTTATTACAAGCTTTGCGAGCGCATCGCGAACTACCGTTATTGTTTAATATTCTGAATGTGTTCCCGTATGCAGATTAGACTCTAAGAGCATATCACAGTAAACCAAATTTAGGAGTGGAAAATAGCAGAGTTAAAAACGGGGAAAATTTTTTGGGATGGAAGAGATTTGTTTGGCGGAATCTCTGTATGTATATAAATGTTGCGCCTGCAATGAGTTAATCGTATAAGTAATGAATTAGCAAATGCGTTAGCAAACATTACGCCAGTTAGCTGAAAAGAATCCAAAGTAAGCCTTAGAGGCTTGTCTCTTTATACAAATTTATATAAATCCTTCAGAGATTTGAAATGCAGATTTATTTATATATAGTGTTATCGTATAAACCAACCCACTTTTCCAGGCGTTTGATATAAGTCATTTATGCAATAAGACTTTAAAATGAACATATAATTAGAACTTACTTTTACAACTGAATTGAAACATAAACTGCGGTAGTTTAAAGCACGAGTCAACAATCAGGTACCAAAGCATCCCATCCTAATTTATAATAGAGAATTTTTCTACATGATGATGTGACGGTTTCAGCCGACACACGCAAATAGGACTTCGTATCTGTTTCCTCAGGAAGATGTTAGTTTTTCAAGGAATAGAGACCCCCCCCCCCTTCTCCTCACCCGGTTAGTGTGGCATCAAAGGGTATCCTAAAACTTACTTTGGGTTTGCACAGAAAAATAAATAGTTACAAAATTCTGATATATTTTCCTTGTTTTGAAATACAAAGTGCCAATTCCCAATGTCTTTAAATCCCCTACAAATACATGATATTTAATTAATTTTATACAAAATAAATAAAAATAGATATTACATTAAAGGCAAGATGAAGTTAGGCGAATTTTTGATGTGCGTAGACCGTCACAATGTTAAGTAAAGCTGAAACATGAAAGCCAACGGAGAAGCAATCTAATTTTAGAAAAAACAAATAATACAAGACAGCGAACTGGAAGTTAATTTAAATATTGTTATCAAATGGGCTATGCATATTTCAAGCATATTCTGCTAACGCATTCCACCAAATTCGCTAAGGAAACTACCAGGAAAGCGGCTAAAAAATTAAGATAGCTTTACAATGCTCGAAGGTTCAAAAGTGAATCGGGAAAGTTATGAACTACAATTAAAGAAAAAATATTTTGTCTACATACATAACAATATCTACGTTAATCTGTACGTAAGGACATGTATCCTAGTCGGTCTAATATAAAACTTTGTAGAAATAGTGAACAAAAAATTTGCATATTAACTGATCTTGCAATAGTATAGTAAAGTTATTATCAATACATAATGCATTTTTAGTATATATTTATAATCTTTCTCCTTTGTGAAAGTTTACTTGCCAGCAGAATTGGACATAAAGATATATTTTCCTATCAGAAGAGGCAACTTAGCTTTTTTGTCAAACGGCACAAAAACTTATTTTCTTCACTGTTTTTCGTAGAAATTAAGTACAAACTTATCAGGGACTCGCAAAACAACAAATACCACACAATTATAAATTTCCAAAAAATAAACAACTTGGAAATTGCCCGTTGTTTTGTATGCAATAGACTAACTTCCGTAAATTGATAATAACTTGCATGACTCTTTTTTTCTATGCATATGGGCTATATAGTCCATTCATGGTTACTTCACATTTTTCTGAAGCCATGCTAAAGTTCTACTTTCAGGATAGTTCCTCCGCCTCATGAAAACAAAGCTTAACTAAGTCTGGCAAATTACGCTAAAGGGCAACGCACCGTATTTTTGCGCACTATGTTTAATACATTTTACATAAGAACTATTTCTTACTACACATTGCCAACAAACTCTTTTATCATAATTTTTATTCAGATCAATTTAAAAAATTAAATGCTATAATTTACACAGAAAATATAAATAAAATTCCAATTTAACCAAAAATCAAATATGCTTATGTTAACACGGGAATAAAATGCTTTTGAAAAGTAGCATTATTTAGGAGACAACCAAACACGTAAATCATAGGGTTATTTTTTAAAGGTTTGATTTAGAATGTGTGAAGAAACAGCAAATAGACTATATTCTACACGAGGGTTTTCGATTTATTTTACGTAATTTTATCAGCTGCGACGATTCTCTTTTCAACATTCCAAACGTTTGTCACCTTATACAGATGAGCATTAAACTATGGTCATGTTCACTACTTCCATTAATTTTTCAGAGAAAGAGATATCGCTCTTTGTAAAGTTTAACAAGATTCTGCATGTCGTCACATGTACGCTCGTCCTTCGGCAGAATCCCGTTACTGTTTTCTTTTATTTTGCGTGAAGTACTGCTGAAGTAGGAAGTTGGTTTTTGAACGAGCTTCTGATTGGCTTGCTGCCAACACTCCAAATGCCCAAAGAGGAATTTTTTTTTTATGAGTTAGCTCTGTTTACAAAATATACCTGGAAAATTAAAGTCAAGTCATATTTAGTTAAGCGGTAAGTTAAACGGTCATAAGTTTAATCCAACTTATACTTTTTTACAAATTTACTAAAATTCATTGTTTAAACATTGTTTGCATCCTTAACACGGTAACAAATAAGCAGACTTTGTTTTAATGTACTTCCGACGAAAATATGAGAAGACCGTTCTGCCATCGTCGAGCAAAGCAGGACTTGAGCAATTTTATAACTGTAAGGAAAAACTGATTTTCCATCAATCGGCACGCGATGGAGGGATATTATGCAGAACGCTCTTGTACGTTTTTTTGGATCCCACGTCATGTTCTTCCAGCACATGACACTACCAACAACCCGCTTCTTCTTCTATTCACAAAAAAAAATCATGACCAACCATGGATTAGGACAAATGTTATCTGATGAAGCCGTTACACCGCTCAAAATTATATCACAACTACGCTATCCAATACCAGGTACTCCATAAGGTTGGATTTTGTAAGCTGAGTTATCCTACCCTTAATTAAGGAATCAGCTCGAATTACATTAATAACGTTCGATAACTACGCGCCTAGGGCATATTTGTGTGTATTGTTTAAACACGCACACACACACTTTTATTTATACATTCATATATGTTCATACACACATGGCAAATATCTCGATTAATTAAAACTTTCGTCTACACATTTTCTATTTGTAAAAATTTCTTGTAACATGAAGTGCACTGGCCGTAATATGAATCAAAACCCATTTACAGATCTGTATAGAGTTATCGGCTGGACGATAAAGACCCTGCACTACCTGTCAAATCATTCACGTCGTATAAAATTTATGTGAAACACAGGCCAGTGATAATGTTTTTAGTCGGCTCACTGACCAATGCATGGATTAACTTACCCGCCGACTCACAATAGGAAACATGTAATTGCTGTTACTCATCTCCCCCCCCCCCGTCATAAAAATTTGGACAAATTACGCGCGGCGCCCACTGCCGAACCGATGATTATCTATGTGCACCCCCCTCCCCTCTCCAACCATAATTTATTACTTTATCAAACACCAAGCTGAGTTATGATCACGCAGACTATACCCAAGGTTGTATCTAGAATTTCGCTTTGGGGGAAGAGGGGTGGCGTTTTCCTTTTGTGTAGGCGCAGATCTAGAATTTCGATTCCTAATCATAATTTTAGGAAACAATATGAAGTTAATCATAAAAATTATTATTTTAAACAATTCTGATATTATTTTATTTCAGTATTAAAATATTCACAAGGCAGATTCATGTCAATATCAGGGTTAATTTTTTTAAGTGGGAGGCGTATCATGTCCCAAGTAACCCCCTTCTGTATCCAAAGTGGTTCTGCCCCAGCCAAAAGATCGACATTGCAGATGGAATGACTGTTTCTGCGTCTGCTGTAGTTGTTCTGCGGGCAACTTCTTCGCAGCACGCTCGCAGATCTCCGCTGCTGGCTTCCCATGCGTTACCATGGCAACATACATTTACGACTCGTGCATTATTCATGGCGGAAACAGGACTTTGGACCGCCATGCACCCACGAGGGAACTGGCGACGACGGCTTGCAGACAGGGAGTAGTAGCTGGTCCCTCCGGAGGTATCTGACAAGGTGTTCCAAGTGGCTCTGCTGCAGAGGGAAACAACTTCATTACAGGCGGCTCTCGCCTGGGCGTATCTCCGCGTCCCCGTCGCGCTTCGTTTGTTCCGTTTTTACACTCTCTCGTGCCTGCCCCTCGCTGCACGAAGGACTGAAACGATCGCCTGTCAAAGTTCTCAACATTCAGCGTTTTGAAGGCCTTGGGTCTAATTATATCTCGAATTTCGGGTCTTTCATTGTCATGGACTTTTGTAACAGTGTTCANAACATTCAGCGTTTTGAAGGCCTTGGGTCTAATTATATCTCGAATTTCGGGTCTTTCATTGTCATGGACTTTTGTAAAAGTATTCAAATAACTCCGCAGGAAGTTCTGAAAACCACAGATAACACTCTGAATCTGAATTAGTGATTTCAATCAGTACAATTATTTTACTTAATCTTTAGTTAATGAGCTTCTATCTATTGGCCAGTCAGTGGAATGAACTGAGGTTTTACTGCCAGGCCGGTGCATTTCAATAGAAATCAGGAAACTCACTGTTTAATCAGTGAATACAGGCAACTAAAATAATCAGTAGAAGTTTACTAATTTAAGTGGAGCAGATTTAACACATTTGTAGTCGCATTCGTTGATTTGGAGCACGACGATGATTAACAAGAATTGGAGAGTGTAGTATATACATTTCCGCTATAAATGGTAATGGCATTGTTCAAGTTCATGGAAGCCAAAATAAAAAAACTAAGAAAGAACAATCCTACGCTACTGGTTTTACTAACTCCGTTAACAAACATTTAACGAGGGAAATATTTTTCTATCGAGGTATTCTCGACGACGTAATAATCTATATTATGTTGCGGTGCAAGATATTTTGCAAAATAAATGCACCATTACGGAAAAATAATTAACCACAAAGATAGCAGATGTCCATTCATAATTTTTCAACACTGTCTTCCAAAATCCTGTGAATTTCAATTGACGTACTTGGAGTTAATCTATGTTCCACACCAAAATTGCTATATTCATGCTAATACATTACACGCGTTTATTATTTTGGAGACTAATTCCTGACAGCTAAGTATGGGGTGTTTCGTTTGCCTTCAGTATTCGATTTATTAGCAGATTAAATCACTTACAGAGTCATGGCAACTGCTTGCGAACTCTTCAAGTATTGCGGTAGAAGTCCAATCTACACTGGTTTAAATGTCGATTCTCAAGCCCTTAAATATGCTCAAGTCACTCTGGTAGACTTCATAAGCAAAATTTACATGGGTTTTATTCTATTAAGCGGGAGGCCGAGACAATTCAAGGGATAATATTTAGAGAACGCTGTGCCACAAGAGTGCTAGTTCATGATCAAGGAAATGGAGGACCACAACTGCTATGCGAGGTATTTCACCATATTGTTTTGGGCTATGCAGCATTCATGCATCCTAATGCTTTGAAAAGGGATACGAATCTCAGATACAGTTCACCGTGTGCTGTAACGTAAAAATACCGGCCCTATATTGCCCGACAAAAGACAGAACATACCCCATGGCGACTCTGAGAATGCAACAACGTTTCCAAAATTTCGTCGAGTTTATCAGTACCTCAAATGCGTACACTCCGTTGATTTGTGTAGCTACTTATGTGCAAGTTTGATTCATCTAGATATCACACACACACACACACACACACACACACACACA
>NQII01001984.1:119974-135276 GCA_002778355.1 Clitarchus hookeri | reverse complement strand
TTCAAACGAGTTACGCCTTTTTTTTTTTTTTTTTTTAATCTCTTTAACAAACTGAGAATGTTTTCCTTTCGATAAACTTTTCACTCTGAGGAAAAAAAGCAGAAGTGACACGGCGCCAGATCTGGCGAATGCCTTGCAAAGATCGAGAAGAGGGGGCGAGTTCGTCCGTTTAAAACCGTCTCGCAGAGGAGAACGTTGCGAACGGGCGCGTTCGTCCTGGTTCGGAATCCACGAGGTGTCCTTCCAGAGATCTGGTCTGATGCACCTCGCTCGTTCTCTCAGCCTAGTCGACATTCAGATTTCACAGGATATTCTAGGTTTCTCGCGCTGCTGGATTTTCTCGCTAGACGTGATACGCGGAGTTACGACGCGTTAGCTTTCTCTTTCAGCAAAGCCCAGGTGAAAACTAAGATGCGTGTGATCAATATATGCTGTATATACATACTGTACATTACCCAAAACACGAACATCACCATTAGTACCAACCAACTTTCTAAACACCCATATAGCATCACCAAGCTCAAACTTAAGCCTACGTCTAGAATACAATACAGGAGACTCAACAATACTAATAACAGAATTAGAAGTTGAAACAAGCTCATTAATAGCAAAAGTCTTCCAACATATAATGTCTCTTGAACCAATCTGACTCAAATAATTAACACCAGTCACTGTGCTATTGTGAGGATGTCTGAAGAAACAAAACTCCAAAATACCAGATCCATTGTGGGCAGTCATTCCCTGAAGAGCAAATCTGTACATGGAACTAAGAAGAATGAAGCTCTCTTCTGCAGTCGTAACTTGCTTTACGAAAACAGTATCGTCCTTCATAACATCGCAATCGAAAGAACCTATCAGCGAGATCTTGTCTACGTCCGGTTAGCTCTCCACCGAGAGTACAGCTTCAGGGGACGCCAGCCACACCTCGAAAACTGATTTATTTCTAGCTAAATTTCTGATTGTCCGAACTCGCCGAATATCCAATAAATTTTATGACAAGTCCAATACACAAGATGTTCGATGGAAGCTGGAGCTATCTAACTTTTTCAAGCGGATTGCCGCGTTAATGACGTTTCGGTAACGACACGATCTCCCACCTTTATTTGGCCAAGATTATCGGAAGCAGTTTGACAGAAAAAATTTGAGAGTGTGATACAGGGGCTTTAGGAGTAAAACTGCAAGGCTAGTTTAGTTCAGCTCAAAGTTTAGTCCAGAGAACTGCCGCTATTATTATAATTGAAATAGCGTAAACGTATTTATCAAGGTTTCCGTGCCATCTCTAAGCCAGCACATATTATTTCTTATTTCTTGGCATCGCAGTAAGTTTAGAAGCATTTAAAGTTGAACGAGGTAGATATTTCCTTTATTTACACTATGATACAGCGCTGACAGGTTGAGACGAACAGCCGTCGAGTGACACAATGGGTCGTCACGTGCCGCGTCGCGCTCCGGGTGCTTTCACGTTTTCGCGCCAATCATCTTCAGTTGCAATAGTCTGATGTAACTTACTGGAACCTCTTCCTTTCTGCACCCGGAGACGCCGACCCTTCTTCCCCGGGACTAGCACTTTGGAAATCCTTGCTTCCGCNCAATGATACAGCGCTGACAGGTTGAGACGAACAGCCGTCGAGTGACACAATGGGTCGTCACGTGCCGCGTCGCGCTCCGGGTGCTTTCACGTTTTCGCGCCAATCATCTTCAGTTGCAATAGTCTGATGTAACTTACTGAAACCTCTTCCTTTCTGCACCCGGAGACGCCGACCCTTCTTCCCCGGGACTAGCACTTTGGAAATCCTTGCTTCCGCCATACGTAAAATTAACATTGTAATGGGCATGATCACTTTATTCATGCGCTGGTTAAGCGAAACTGTTAAGTTATTATAAAAGTAAATATTTAACCAAATTTGCCAATTCTTACACCTACGCGCATTACAGATCAGAAAGCAAAATAAATAATTTCGGTATTCACAAACGTTCACCCAACACATTTTAATTCAACCTTAACATGTGGGATTACTGTCTCTCTGCCGTCACCAACTTGACTGGGTGCAAGCCAATCAGTATGTCCGTTAAAATACTTGCAGGTAGGGCAGGTGACATTTTTCAAAGGTCGATTTCAAAAATACTCAACTAACCATGAACAGCCTATAACATACACTGTAAAAAATGCTGGTAACCTTCTTAAACTGTAATGGACGTTTTTAACGTGTACATTGCATGGAAATAATACCACGTGTCGGACGGCAAATATAGGAATGTTGAGCGTCGTTACTATACAAGGTTGGGGATTTCCTTAAGCATTTAACTGTTTCTTGAGCGAATGAACGCTACCGTGGATGTGTGGGAAAATTCTTTACCATTGGCACTTTATCACTATTCGTATACATTGATATGGTAATTTGACGGATAATTACTTAGAGTGTATTTCCTGCTTTTATTTATAAGGAAATCTTCTATACATATTATAAAATTCAACGTCTCTCTGTCTGTCTGTATGTATGTTGGTGCGCTTATCACTCGTAAACCACTTATCCAATTTACGTGTTTTATTTTTTTTAATTCATAGCTATGTTCTCTGGCCAGGTTTTAGTATATATTTTGTTACGTAAAGTAACATAAGGAATAAGCAGTGACGATAATAGTGAATCAAGTCGGAAGAAAGATTGCCGTGCGCTGTCTAAACCGTTAAAGATGGAACAATATCATGTAGTAAGGAATTGTGTAGAATTAAAAGACCTTAAAAAAACTCCGCGGATGCAAAATATCTATCTATAACAGATAAATACTAACAAGCGTTTTTACCATTTCATTTCTCAATAAATAAATACGTAAAATTCAAGCTGTTGTTTCCCCATTAAATTCTGTGAAATTCAACTTTATTTATTAAAAAAAACCTAAACAATAGTTCTGTTTTCAACGCAAGCGGAGCCGTGGACTACAGAAATAAAATATAAAATATAAAATAAATCTACACTGCTCACATGAAAGAAGGCATATTTATAATGATACTTCGCTGAGCCCGCGACTCAACAAACACATTTTCGGAACGCGATCTAGCGGATATTTGAAGCGCATCCGTGGTTTACATCCCTTTCACCCAATAAAATGGAATCAAATACCGCTTATACCTTTGTACGACTGTAGTTTTTTTTTTGTAAACATGGAAAATACAGAAATGATCTCGCAGCCAAACACTACGGTTAAAAGAAAATGAGAAGATACTGCAGTGCTCGCACTTTCCTCTCGACCGCTTGTGGAAATTGCATGGCAAGAGCAGTTCACCTGTTATATTTATTTTTTCCGCAGCTGAGCTATAAAATGCAAATTACGCCTCCGGGACGCAGAATAGCTAAGAATACAAAAGCGGAAATGCTCCGCATGTACCAAATTACTGTTGCACACCACAGCACAATGGCACAATTGCACAAAAGCAGGATCATTCGCCATTCCATGACTACAGGAACGAACCTAGGAACTAATCCGTGCTAAAAGGTTCATAGTCGTATAATTTTTCAGAAAAAACTTACTGTAAATAAACATGTGTTTTGAAGATATTTACAGGTTGATTGAAAACATTTTTAAACCTTCTTTATTTTATTATGCAGCAATTACCACTCCAACGAACATAATAACTATTCATGCGAGTGGGATCGTGAAATTTTTAGAATTATTCAACCAAGTTAATTATTACTCTAAAATTCACAAACAAATAAAGATAAATCTGCAACAGTTTCCTCTATTATTCAAACATTATAAATGAAATAATAGGTCACGCCAAGACATTTCAATAATTTTCCTGATTCGCTGCGAGAATTTTTGTAAATATTTCAGTCGGTATGTTATAATATAAGAAGTTATAGACAGGCATATTTTTTATTTCTCAGATTTTCAGTTGACTGCAGCAATATATAGTATACAATTTATGACATCATTACGAAGCGTTAATGATGGCCAGAAATATAATTTATGTTCCAAGAGCACCGCCTTTTAATAACATTTTTAATTATGGTTCGCATTTTAAATTTTATTTCCTGTATAGACTATTAAATTTCTACTTGTATCTGTCTGAGCATTTCTCTTTCTTCTTTCTTCTCCCTTTCTCTTTCTCGCTCTCTCTCATTCGTTCTCACAGTTCCAAACATGTAGATTAAATTTTCATACCTCTTAAAGGAAATTTGGTCAGAAATTAAAATTTTGATAAAAATTGGCTGAATTATACAAGCACTTTTGATTGTTGTGGAAGTAATATTTTTAAAGAATATCGGAACAAAATATTTTACAGCAGATTAAGTTATTAACTTTTTTTTAGACATGATAAATAACAAATTTAGAAAAGGTTTTCAAACCATATACCCTGCTATATAAGTTCTTCATTCAACTACCACCTCAAAAATATCTGCACGTAGTATTTAAAAGTTTAACTATGTAGTTTTACGTTTAATGATTCTATGTCAGAATTTTTTATGGCCACTAGCATATTACCGATTTTACCATTTAAATGATTTGCATTATCACACGAAATATGCATCACATTATAAAACAATACGTTAGGAAAATATTATTTTTATTATTTTATNGTTAAGCGAAACTGTTAAGTTATTATAAAAGTAAATATTTAACCAAATTTGCCAATTCTTACACCTACGCGCATTAAAGATCAGAAAGCAAAATAAATAATTTCGGTATTCACAAACGTTCACCCAACACATTTTAATTCAACCTTAACATATGGGATTACTTTCTCTCCGCCGTTACCAACTTGACTGGGTGCAAGCCAGTCAGTATGTCCGTTAAAATACTTGCAGGTAGGGCAGGTGACATTTTTCAAAGGTCGTTTTCAAAAATACTCAACTAACCATGAACAGCCTATAACACACACTGTAAAAAATGCTGGTAAACTTCTTAAATTGTAATGGACGTTTTTAACGTGTACATTGCATGGAAATAATACCACGTGTCGGACGGCAAATATAGGAATGTTGAGCGTCGTTACTATACAAAGTTGGGATTTCCTTAAGCATTTAACTGTTTCTTGAGCGAATGAACGCTACCGTGGATGTGTGGGAAAATTCTTTACCATTCGCACTTTATTACTATTCGTGTACATTGATATGGTAATTTGACGGATAATTACCTAGAGTGTATTTCCTGCTTTTATTTATAAGGAAATATTCTATACATATTATAAAATTCAACGTCTCTCTGTCTGTCTGTATGTATGTTGGTGCGCTTATCACTCGTAAACCACTTATCCAATTTACGTGTTTTATTTTTTTTAATTCATAGCTATGTTCTCTGGCCAGGTTTTAGTATATATTTTGTTACGTAAAGTAACATAAGGAACAAGCAGTGACGATAATAGTGAATCAAGTCGGAAAAAAGGTTGCCGTACGCTGTCTAAACCGTTAAAGATGGAACAATATCATGTAGTAAGAAATTGTGTAGAATAAAAAATACCTAAAAAAAAAAACTCCGCGGATGCAAATATCTATCTATAACAGAGAAATACTAACAAGCGTTTTTACCATTTCATTTCTCAATAAATAAATACGTAAAATTCAAGCTGTTGTTTCCCCATTAAATTCTGTGAAATTCAACTTTATTTATAAAAAAAACCTAAACAATAGTTCTGTTTTCAACGCAAGCGGAGCCGTGGACTACAGAAATAAAATATAAAATATAAAATAAATCTACACTGCTCACATGAAAGAAGGCATATTTATAATGATACTTCGCTGAGCCCGCGACTCAACAAACACATTTTCGGAACGCGATCTAGCGGATATTTGAAGCGCATCCGTGGTTTACATCCCTTTCACCCAATAAAATGGAATCAAATACCGCTTATACCTTTGTACGACTGTAGTTTTTTTTTTGTAAACATGGAAAATACAGAAATGATCTCGCAGCCAAACACTACGGTTAAAAGAAAATGAGAAGATACTGCAGTGCTCGCACTTTCCTCTCGACCGCTTGTGGAAATTGCATGGCAAGAGCAGTTCACCTGTTATATTTTTTTTTTTCCGCAGCTGAGCTATAAAATGCAAATTACGCCTCCGGGACGCAGAATAGCTAAGAATACAAAAGCGGAAATGCTCCGCATGTACCAAATTACTGTTGCACACCACAGCACATTGGCACAATGGCACAAAAGCAGGATCATTCGCCATTCCTTGACTACAGGAACGAACCTAGGAACTAATACGTACTAAAAGGTTCATAGTCGTATAATTTTTCAGAAAAAACTTAGTGTAAATAAACATGTGTTTTGAAGATATTTACAGGTTGATTGAAAAAATTTTTAAACCTTCTTTATTTTATTATGCAGCAATTACCACTCCAACGAACATAATAACTATTCATGCGTAGTTCAAGTGGGATCGTGAAATTTTTAGAATTATTCAACCAAGTTAATTATTACTCTAAAATTCACAAATAAATAAAGATAAATCTGCAACAGTTTCCTCTATTATTCAAACATTATAAATGAAATAATAGGTCACGCCAAGACATTTCAATAATTTTCCTGATTCGCTGCGAGAATTTTTGTAAATATTTCAGTCGGTATGTTATAATATAAGAAGTTATAGACAGGCATATTTTTTATTTCTCAGATTTTCAGTTGACTGCAGCAATATATAGTATACAATTTATGACATCATTACGAAGCGTTAATGATGGCCAGAAATATAATTTATGTTCCAAGAGCACCGCCTTTTAATAACATTTTTAATTATGGTTCGCATTTTAAATTTTATTTCCTGTATAGACTATTAAATTTCTACTTGTATCTGTCTGAGCATTTCTCTTTCTTCTTTCTCGCTCTCTCTCATTCGTTCTCACAGTTCCAAACATGTAGATTAAATTTTCATACCTCTTAAAGGAAATTTGGTCAGAAATTAAAATTTTGATAAAAATTGACTGAATTATACAAGCACTTTTGATTGTTGTGGAAGTAATATTTTTAAAGAATATCGGAACAACATTTTTTACAGCAGATTAAGTTATTAACTTTTTTTTAGACATGATAAATAACAAATTTAGTAAAGGTTTTCAAACCATATACCCTGCTATATAAGTTCTTCATTCAACTACCACCTCAAAAATATCTTCACGTAGTATTTAAAAGTTTAACTATGTAGTTTTACGTTTAATGATTCTATGTCAGAATTTTTATGGCCACTAGCATATTACCGATTTTACCATTTAAATTATTTGCATTATCACACGAAATATGCATCACATTATAAAACAATACGTTAGGAAAATATTATTTTTATTATTTTATNTATTTGCATTATCACACGAAATATGCATCACATTATAAAACAATACGTTAGGAAAATATTATTTTTATTATTTTATGCTATACCTACTTGAAACATGTTGCTCTACACATTTTTATGAAGTTATGTATGTTTACAAGATTTAACGTGAACTATAATGTGATAACTCAGACTCAATATAATACTCAAACTGTGGTCTCTGACTGAGTCGGTCTGTCTGTGCGTTCGTCTGCGTGTGACTGTCAGCTCGTCCATTGGCTCTCACTTCAGGTGGAGAGGTCCCACCCGTTTTGGGTTGTTTTACAAATCTCTGCAGTTAACTTTTTCACACCCTCTTTAATTTGCGGTTTCAGGCGTTGCAAGCAAAAATTTTTGTGATGCGTGCTGTGTACTTAGGTCGACACAATACTGTTGTCACAGCCCGTGAGCTGTAGACTGTATGTTCGGCTACAGTAATATGAATCGATTACGATTTATACCAGTAAGACGGCTTGCGAATCATTTATCCATAGACGAGATCATTGGTCATTGAGCTTCACAGTGTACAGTGAGGACCAAAAATTACCTAGACGTGCGTAATGTACACCATTGTGTTCACGGGGTCTGAATGGGTTAAACTTTATGACGAGACATGAAAATCGAAGCTTGGAATGGCATAGAGAACTAGTTTATAAAAAAAAATTTTACGTTTGTACGGTTTTAGTTACATATATGTGATTTTCCACGTGAGACATTAATTATTAAATAATGAGGGAACTGATTATTACGATTATGGATGTGGAACTAAGTAACGGGAGAGAAAGATGTTGAATTTCTTAATAACAGTTTAGAAGTCCCGTGCGCCTTGGCAAGCTTGGTTTTTAAATATTGATTCTGGAAATTAAACCATAGAGGGATATACGTAAATCCAAGATGGAGGAAATCTCACTCCCTTAATTAACATGATACACAAGATGATTTTGTCAAGAAATTTATATTCGTGTAAAAATTTGTAAATAACTACTAGAACGGTATTAATGCATTTTTCCACAACGAATGTAATTTATTCTACATAAAATATTTGCTTCAAACAATAGGACTTTTTTTGTTAACGATATATCAATACATTTTAAAATTTATATTTCAAACATTTTTTAATAAAAGTTTGCTTTAAGTTGTTTTTAAAACACTCGCCACCGTGCATCTGTTAGGCACACTTATACCGAGCTCTTAGCTGCTTAAAATTTAGTGAATATTTATGAGGTATACTCTCGCGGTGAAAATTAGTAAATTATATAGTTATTATTACATGTAAAGAATATAATCAGAATTGAAAACTTTTTTAGAATTACGCTTTGCATTTCTCATTAATTTATGTAAAATATATAATTCACATAAAATAATTTTTTAATAATTAATTTAGTATGATTCGTACGCAATTGCATATTGCTACAAAATATAATAAAACTAACCATAGTATATAAAGTATTTAANATTTAGTATGATTCGTACGCAATTGCATATTGCTACAAAATATAATAAAACTAACCATAGTATATAAAGTATTTAAATTTGCATGTAATAAACCTTAAATACACCATTTTATTTACGTTTCTTTTAATTAAAAAAATATAGAAGGACCTATTGGTTATTGATTGACCTTTAAGCAAATAATTTGTCTGTAATTTTGTTTTTAATCTACTTTTTAAGTTCCTTTCATTCGTTTTTGGTGGGTTATTCTGAGCCACCCACAAACTAAATTTAATCCAAAGAGTTGCCCTTAAATACGAGACGCACATTCATATCTTACCCAGGGATGGAACTCAGGACCTCTCCACCTATAAGCTGGTGTAGCAACAAATAATGCCGCGGTGTTCGGTTGCGTCTCTTATTAAACGAGTTACACAAAAATTCGTAAACATTTTAATTGAGATTTCTGGACTACAGGAGTGCACAGAACTGCTTAACCACGCACAGAGTGGCAAAGTAACTGTCGCGTTTTTTCGCCTACAAACAATTTCGCAGTTCGTCCATCATTCACTCACTGTTACAAAATTTTAATTTTCCCTTCGTGTGGGTTACGACTGGAAACGTTTTGAAACAAAATGTGCTAATAATTGTAGGAATCACTGTCGCTCCACTATCGTTCAGCGGATATGCAATCTTCCACGTTAAACTACTAGAAACCACAAGGAACCTCTCAGACAAATGTTGGAGAGTTTAACAAAGTCTTAGTTTTTTTTATACAATTTAGATTATTTTCTTTCTAGCTGATCTTAATACAGAAGAACTTTAGCACTAAAAGTACAAATATAATGACCAAATACAAAAGAAAATGTTACTTATATTGTTACCAATACTGACACATTTTTAATGTAGAGACCATTTCGTATTTACTTTCATCAACCTAATCATTTTTATAACAATACATTTTTAAACGGAATTCATAATTTCTGCATATATTTGTGATTCAACCACCTTTAAGGGTATCATATAACTTTGTGATTTGCATCGTCGGAACTGGGGTTTCTCAAAATCACAAGAGCAATTTAAAAAAAAAAAAAATGTAAGTCTAGTAAAATGATATTTCCTGGGTAAAATTTTAAACTGTTTCTATTTAATTGCAAAAATATTCGAAATATATATGGTTTTTTTTGTATTATAAAAAATTATTAAGTATTTAATAGCTATATTCGCAAAAGAGAGAAGCATTCAGATTTATGGAGTATTTATAATAAAATGAATTACGTACAACTGCCTTTTTACAGTGTTTACGGGGTAGGTACAATATACATAAAGTCCTATTGCGTTGAAAAAATTGAAGCTAAAAATATAATTTTCCGCTTTGTGAAATGTATTCTGTCGCCGAACTCTTTCGCTTGGAAATTGATTTCTTTTTAAGTCATACAGTAACGATTTATGCTGTTTAAGTCAAAAGAAAAGTTTTTAAACCAGCATCTTGAAAAAACATAAGTGTAATGTGTTTCGAACACCACGTTCACGCCAGTCCATACTTTGGTCCAAGCTCATTTAATATTGCAGGTTTTCACGTCTAGCGTTTTTCAAAGTCAGCACGATTAATACGGTTCTGTGATAGCAGCTCAACACACGGAAATGGTCGTGGGATGAAGTCACGTTTTGCCACCGAGCCTTGTTTATATCCCTCGTACGTGGAGGCTGCAGTGCCAAGAGTACTGCATACAGGCGGCGGGAGTAACCAGCCACTTCCCGGCAGAGGTGTGAGTAAACAGTTTCGGAACGTGATCACGTGTTGTGTTGCATTATACAGCTTGAGTAAAAAAGAATACCCCAACTTTAAAGGTCTATAATATCAAAACCAAACAACCTACAACCTTGATTGACCAATCGAATGAACCGTGGAACCGTGTAATGCATTTACCATTCATTCATAGACGTTCGATGTGATTACCACGAGCGGCCCGAACGACACATACGCGATAATCAAACTCGTTCCACGCTGTGAGGATACTTCGGACATACCATATAGCCTATTAGCGGTTTCTTCACACTTTTTGAATCAAACCTTTGGAAAATCGCCCCACGTACGACGAGCTTGGTTGCTTCCTAAGTACGTCACGTGTCACAGGTGTTTTATAGGTAGCCTACTTGTGTTCACATAAAACTACCTTATTTTTAGTTACGTCACATCATTACTTATATTTTATCTGTAAACTATAATAATCCATTTATAATCAACGTGAATTAAAACTAGGAGAAAATATGTGAGTTTGTAATGCCTAGTATAGTGTGTTCACGGTAAAGTGAGCACTTCTGAGGCCCTAGTTACTTTTTCCTTTCAGCTTTTTTTTTTTTATCCTTTAACCACCTTTTAAAGTAAATATTGCCATGCAAGTAATAATCACAGTGCGTATGTTCCACCTCACACAGAAGTTAACATCCAAGGCTAAAATAAAATATAATTATTGACAATTAGTCCAAATGAGATGGGCTTTCAAAAGCGCTCACTTTACCGTGAATAGCATATAAGAAATAGTTCTAACGCATAATATTATTAAAGTGAGTGCGCATGACCGCGGTGCGTTGTCCCGTTGGTGTAATTCTCTAGACCTGGTCAAGCTTTGTAAGCGTGAGGCGGAGGGATACCCTGCAAGTAGAACTTCAGCAGGACTTCAGAAACGTAGGAAGTGACGGCGAACGGACCACAGNCGGTGCGTTGTCCCGTTGGTGTAATTCTCTAGACCTGGTCAAGCTTTGTAAGCGTGAGGCGGAGGGATACCCTGCAAGTAGAACTTCAGCAGGACTTCAGAAACGTAGGAAGTGACGGCGAACGGACCACAGCCACCATCCCTTCGTTGAGCGTGAGTGACGCTCCCCAACAGGCAGTTGACCCCCCCCTTCTCGTTCCGCATCCCGCGAGTCGCACGGTTGGACATGTCGAGGAAGCTCTCCGCTCGGACCACTGACCACGCGGCCGCCAACCTCGGAGGGTGACGGGGCAGGTCAAGATGAGCCGAACGGCTGTTGACCCGGCCCATCAGCTCTCGAGGACCCGCTTCCTGATTGGGGGCTCCGCGGGGTCGAGTGGTTCTCTCCCCGCGCGACCCGGTCCTCCGAAGCAGAGCAGCGGGCGTCGCAGATTGGTAACACGCACGCCGCGCTAGCACGCACTCTCTTTCTCTCACGTTCATTTTCGACACTTAAGGCTGTTGCCTGGTTTGAATTTGGTATAGGGAAATAGTGCAATTCTGTTTATTGAAGCCAATTTTGAAGATATCAACATGAAAAAAAAAAACTAAGTGTGAAAATTTATACTCTAAAGCTATGAATCAAAGTGAATATAACGTATTTTTTTTTGTAATTTATTATTTAAATAGCTGTGCCCGCAGCTCCGCTCGCATTAACTACGGAATTATTGTTTAGGTTTTTTTAAATAAGGTTCCCCCTCCCCTCCTGCCCCCCTCCCACGACGCTTCCACCCGCCGCCGCCATTGCTCTCCACGTCCGCGTACGGTAAACCGACTCGCGAAAGTAAATTTGTTGAGATATTTTCTCGCGATAAATAGTAGCCAATATCAACTTTCAGCCGTCCAACTATTTCTGTGCAAGAAATTACGTCGATCTGTTGCTAGGTTGCGAAGTTGCGTTGTTATTGCGTTTGTGTACTTTTTCATTTTCCAATAAGAATTTCCCAAAGGGAATGAGAAATTTTCTTGGGGTAAAAAGTAGCCTATGTCACTTCCCGGCCCTCCAACTATCTCTGTGCAAAAATTGACGTCGATCTGTTGATCCGTTGCGACGTGGAAGAAGGACAAACAAACAAACACACTTTCGCATTTATATAATAGCAAGGCTATATATAGCAAGGACCGATATATTTTTCAGTCTAAATGATGTTGAAAACCGCATTAAAATCGATCAAGTAGTTTAGACGTACTAAGCGAATACACAGACAGACGCGGATAAACGACTTTGTTTTATACTATTTAGAGATTGTAGTTGCATAGGCCACATGTGATTAAAATTCCTTTACCTCACTCATTTTTCTGAAGGCTCATTATTAAATACTTGGTGTCCTTTGACAGTATTAAGTAATAATTATATGTGATTCTTTAAAGACTTCGTTTGGTACGCCTTGCGCGAATATGAAAATGCTCTGTAGTAATAGCTTCATGTAATATGCTACATATCTCTAATTTCAGTATGGCTATATAATTATACCAATTCGTGTAGATAGCGTTTAATGGTCGACGGACACGGTAAAAATCTTTGGACTGACATTCATTGAATCTAGAGTATTCAAGAACTTTGCTGAGGCGCCGATATCCTTACATACAGAAAGATAGACACTCGGCATCCACGTTTGCAAAACGCAAGGATTTGGAAATGTCCGAAACCTAACTGGAACTAGTTAGTTACTAAGTCGTAACCAAATGTTTTTTTAAATATATTTTTACAGAAACAATGCGTACGAGGAATAAAGCTGAGAGCCTTTTAAAAACCTAGAAATGAGACGTTACCTCAGAGCACTGCCGTAAAGCCTGGTTCAATTATAACATGCTTTAACTTGTGCCGTTCTTGTACTCGAATTGTTTGCCCACTCAACACACCTAGAGGCCGTGCGAGATCTCGCCTCTGTCAAACTCTGCAACCTGCACGTGCTAATGAAGTTTACTTCAAAGCTTCACACCTCACCTCCAAGTGAACCCAGGCAACCTGCAAAGATGAACCATCTCTATCATAAATATGCCACTCTTCAAAAAAGGAAGAAAACAATAATTTATTCATGGAAATAAAATACCTTCAAGCAACGAGGGAATGAATGTTCGGAGATAGCGAATAACTAATGACGTAATTGTAGTGCGTGGCCGTATTCATACGAAGAATAAATGATTCCATAAAATATGTTAATTATAACGGGCTATAAATTTCAACACAAAAGGAATTTTTTTATGAATTTTTTATCAATTAACTCGACTCTGCTATAGCGTTAACACATGCAAGTATAAGGTGTGGAAGTGTGAAATGAAAATATATCGTTGATGATTGGGAACGAATAAGATTTTAGAGGTTTTCTGAAGTTTGCAGAATTTCACTGTCGATTACACGTAAAACAGCTTGCACTTAATAGTTTGGTATTTCTCTTCTTTGAGTTTCTCAGAACATTTTTGAGAGGTTCAGTGATTATGTGGAAACCTTCGCTTAGCTACTTTTTGCTGGAAAATTATTTATATTCCCACCTCGTATTAAAACGTAACCTTGACGTGGACGCAGTCAAGAAACTCTGGCAACTGAAAGAATCGTAAACAAGTTAGCATTATTGTGCTTTAATTTTATCCAAAATAATATGTCCGAAGAGAAAGAAGTCAATTTAGATGACGCTCATGTAAAATATGTAGGGAATCACAGATTAGATAGTAATACAGAAGTGAAAGGGCGTAATGGTATCTTTGTTGTAGGCGTGCCCATGCACTGATTGGCTACGCGACGATCTGGAACTGATGAGTCTTTCGTTTGGTAGCCTATTCCCTATTGGTTGGGGTGGCAGCTGGCAGTCAAGTAACCAGGTGTTGATTGGCGAATGGCGTTCCGACACGTCGTAGATCAATGACGCTAATTTGAGATTTTACAGCATTTTGTATCCAAAAAAAGATTTCAACAAACTGTTACGGCGGATAAACTGTTGCCTTTTTGAATATATACATCTTCATATTTGCAACTTTTGCTTCAAGGCATAGCAACTTATAACTATGTTCAGAGTGGTTCGAGGATTTCGTGGTTAAAAAGTTAGTGTCTCCTAGCAGTAGTGTGCACTGCAGCAGTAAGGCACTTTTTTTTTATCCAACTGGTTTTAGTAAAAATGATNCTGGTTTTAATAAAAATGAGACTATTAATAACACACATTTCTCTCTTCTGTGTTTTGGCAAGTTTACTGATTTCACCTGTAATTTCAGTTATTTTATTTCAGTCTCGAATCCCGGTTGTTGATTTACGAAAATAAATACACGCCACGTTGTCTTTTGTACACAATTTACATGCGTACACGGATTTATGGTAGCGGATATTCTCCGAATGCTGCTGCGAAGGTTTATTGTATCGTAAATCCGACGATAACATGTGAAGTGTGCTTTAAAATTATGCACAGTTCCATTTCGGCAACATCGTACCTTACACGGTAGTTAGAGTGGTTTCTTCCGAGTTATCCCTGAGTTGACGGCTCGAAGAGGTGCTGAATTCAAGCGTGGCATCAGCGCGTCGACCTTTGTTTGGTGTCATATCCAACCTGAAAAGCGCTCGGCGACGGTAAAGCGGGGATGGGAAAGATGCTACAAATGCGCGCCCGACCAATCTCACAGGTCTTGCTAATTATATTAGGCGACCACCGCCCGTTCAGGGGCCACGGTTTCCCGGCAACCTCGCCCTTGGTGATCACACAACCAGCCACTCGTCCGCCGTCCAATAATATCGACTTTGATCACGGCACGCACTGGTGACAGCCCGGCGGGGAAGAGAGGGAAAGAGATGGGCGTAGTAATCCATAACCATCACTTTCCGAAC
>NQII01001984.1:102809-117647 GCA_002778355.1 Clitarchus hookeri | reverse complement strand
TTTTTCGCGGTATCGTGTTTGAAATATGTAAAGTCGAATGCCATTTTATATTTTTGATAAGTAACTGTTCAAAAACCGTAGATCCCCATTGGCTTCTCTTTTCCGATTCGTTTTCCATAAGTTGTTAGTGTCGAGCACCTACGAAAGCCCTTCTTAGTATCGTCTTTTGACCATCGCGTATTCACCGACTTCATGTAAAAATTAGCTTACTAGTCTGAGAAAAAGGTTATGTCGAATCAATCAAAGTTTGTTTGGCGGAATCAAATTATTTGTTTGTATACGAGCAATGCAATGTTTTGTTCTTGTACCGAATTATCTTGTTGTTCTTATTCGGTTGCCTTGAACACATTTTGGTTGGTGCAACTAAAGATTTGTTCAGCTCCATGCACTTTAAAGAGATTTGGTTAACATAAGAACAACTAGAAGCCTGGCCGAGATTAGAACCAAGGTAATTTCTGTGCCCGAGTGCTATGCCTTGGCAAACTTAGCTGAAGTGACTACTGTTAAATTTCGAATGATTTTAAATTCATACAGTACAAAAACTTGTCAATATGTGCCAATAAATATTTCAAGTTTTACAGCCTTACTTTTTAGTTTCATGTTGAACTTGTTTTATTAGGATGTATATACCATCATTAAGCATCAGTAGACCCATTAACACACACGGCTACTATCCTAACTGTCACAAGAAATGCAAAAAAAACTTTCCAGCTGTGAGTGGCCGAATAAATGTTGATTCAACAGAATATTTTGTTGACAGTCTAATTTATTTTGGCCCAACACAGAGGTTTTGTATACTCGAACGTATATTTTGTTAGAAGAACAATATTAATTTAGTTCCTTTTTAAGTTAAGTTTACCAACAAAATATTTTGTTTGGACCACTAAATATTGGCCCTACGCAAACAAATATTTTGTTGGTGGTTCTCTCAGTGTATTGCATAAATTCTTATTATAATTTGTTTAAAGAAAAAAGAAACAATTTAATGAGCATAATAATATAAATACTACTCTCTTGGTCATAGAACTACTTTCCGTCAGTCTTTGACGGTTTTCTTCTACAAAAGTTGATCTAACACGTTTTGAACTATCCACGAACCAGAGGACGCAAATTATTTAAGCAATTATTTAAATTAGCTTGGTTTTTGTGTAATTCGCTTGACATTCTAGTATAAATATCAGTTTCCCAGGTCACGTGCCGAAAAAATCTCGCTTCGTGTGAACCCTGCTTTATGCAAAGTAGACTACACGCAAGACATTTCCGTGCGTCAATTCATAAAAATTGTGCTACGCCGGTGTAAACCACATAACATTTTTCAATCTAGTGTCGCAGTTCGCATTACATACGGTTATTTTATATATTTTTTTCTGTAAGACATAAAAAAATTATTTAAAAAATTGCCACAAAATACGAAACAAAAATATTTTTTAAACTGATAAAAAGAACCCAAAATTAAATTTATATTAATGTATTATTATTACATATATGCAATTCCAAAATTAGCCGCCTCCGGTATATCAGATTATATACATGAATTAGGCGACTAAAACTATTAAGTAGCTGGACATTCAAGTGCCAACCTAATCGGATTTGAACCGATGTTAAAAATCCTTACAGTAGTAATAATTTAATTACCATAATATATTTTTTCAAGGAAAACGCAGAAAAATTATTGAAAAACCTTGTAAATACTAAAATATACGTTTCAGAATTTTTTAATAAATTACCTGTTAAGTTTATTTAGTTATGAAGCTAAATGAACTTCAAATGTTCACATTGCAGAATGAGGCCTCCAGTAAGGCGAAGCGGGTTCGATGCCCGGCGGGGTCTCCCAGATATTTCGCATGTGGGAAACATGACGGACGTTGGGGTTGGCCGGCGAGTTCTCTCCGAACGCTCCCATTTCCTCCGCTCTTGCATTCCACCGATTCTCCATCTCTACCTTATGTCACCCTCAGTGGCGCTCAAGACCTCGATGTTAAGGTTGCTGGTCACCAAAAAATGCGTTATTTTATATTTGTACTAAATGTTAAGCTTGAATACGATACTTACGAATATGTTCACGGTTATTTGAAAACTTTTGAAATCAACCTTTGAAAAATCTCACTGCTTATACCTGCATGCATTTTAACAGGAAAAAAGTTGGCATGCGCCCTGTAAAGTTGGCAAGGACGGTAGGTACTTCTCCATGTCTTAACGTTGAATTAAATTATGGGGTAAACATTGGAAACAGTGAAATGGTTTCCTTAGCTTTCTGTTTTTTCTTAATGCATATAAGCGTCAGAATCATAAAATTTGAAAAATATTTACTGTGACCAGCCATTTTGACATGTCTCTGTAAAAATAGGGGTTATGTGTAAATTCAACTTAATTGAAGTTAGGATAACCGTAGAACTGCCATTAAAATTTGCATGTGCTCATAATATGTAGTATTATANCCAGTTATTTTGACATGTCTCTGTAAAAATAGGGGTTATGTGTAAATCAAACTTAATTACAGTTAGAATAACCGTAGAACTGCCATTAAAATTTGTATTTGCTCATAATATGTAGTAGAATATATATATGATAATAATACTGTTGCGTTTAGAGTTTTAATGTCAATATTGTCAATTAGGGTAGAATATAGCAGTACAGAAGGTGGGATGAAGCATCTTTCGTGAGGCGATACTAAAGGGTCAGGCTTGCAGACCGCGTCGCGCGAGGGCACCCTGCTGGGTAATTAAATATTAAAATTTACAATATTAATGTTATTACAACACTGTTTAGAAATTATGCATATACTGGTAGAAATGTGAACATGTAGAAATTTCGTTAACATCGAATAAAAGGGACGCCCAGAACCGAGAGGGAGAGGTCCGCTGTTGTCTGGCGCCGGGAAGGGGGGGAGGAAGGGGCTACTGGCCAGTTGGTTTCCCGCGAGTTGATACGCCGAGGCCCGGGGAAGCCAGTGTATCGGGGATGCTTGCGATGGACCGCGGGCGAGGACGATGTGCCTCGCGGAGCGCCTTCCGTTCGGAGTTCCAAGTGATCATATTTAAGGTGGTCGGCTGTTTGCCACCGGCGAGTGAACGCGTTAGCGACGAGACGTCGGAACGGAGCACGACCCCTCCCTACCCCCTCCATCTTGAGGTCAAGCCGCGAAGGCCTTTTGACTCGGAATAATAGCGGGCCAACTCGCGAATTTATGGGCGGACATCGAAATGAATATTACTGTGTTGTTCGTTGTGATTTCCCCTGAACCACCTATATACGAGGACTATGTACAATTTAGCATATAACAGACAAGGTGATACGATAGATGCGCAGGTTCACCGGCTGAGATCCCTGCTAAACACAGCGTCACGCCGGACCTACGATAGGAGGCGGTCACATTACTTTTCTGAAAATTTCACCCTTCCACTTAACCGACGTATGAATAAAGTGATCAGGCCCATGGCAGTGTTAATTTTTACACGTGGCGGAAGAATACACAATGTGCATACAAGTAGACATTAAGCACGGCTTTTGGAAGTGCTCAATTTAACGTGAACAGTCTATATATTTTCCTTGAATGAAAATAATTTAGACGGCATATTTTTTACACGACCGCCTGTCATCGCAATTTTAGTGGTCTGGGACGTACAAATAATAAAAAATAACTCACCTAAATGAAATAATTTACATTGAAATAAGATACGGTAAGTTACTTCAAGATACCTTTAAAATCACGCTATGAAGTAATTCCACAATTTTAAACAATTCTTCAATACGGGATTATTATTATTATTATTATTATTATTATTATTTAATATTTTTGAATTTATCAGTTTATGACATTTTCTAAAATAATTTTTGCTAACCATACCTTAAAATGTCGTCAGATACTCGTCAATTCCCGACACCAGTTCAGTTCGGCTAGTTTCGGTNTTTTGCTAACCATACCTTAAAATGTCGTCAGATACTCGTCAATTCCCGACACCAGTTCAGTTCGGCTAGTTTCGGTCGTTTGGCTAATCACAACAACTTTGCTCACGAGCAAAGTGCACATTTAATTCCGTTAACCAACTTATTGCACAAGCAATAAAAGGAGAGAAGAAACCGCGTATTATGAGGCAACAACCCTTACGAACATACGTAGTTATTTCAAGAACTCTGTGAGACTCCAAAGAGGATTAAGCCACTTAGTANGGCAACAACCCTTACGAACATACGTAGTTATTTCAAGAACTCTGTGAGACTCCAAAGAGGATTAAGCCACTTAGTAAGAGATTTCCATTTTTATCGCCAGACGGCTAGAATTTTCGAGTGAAATCCGCGGGAGAGAAAACAAGAACAGAAATTTTTCTCCTTTCTCCTTGGAATTACGTCTCCCTACAACTCAAGTGGAATGAGACTAATAATCTCTTGATATAAATGTATGCTCGTAAGCCGGCGCATTTAATTAAGTAACAACAGCAAATGAAAGTCGGCAAGGAGAGAATCATTTTACACGCTAAACCTGAAATAGTGAAAATGGAGCCGAATCATACTGACAACCGGTGAAAAACGTTCCGCTTGAAATTAGTTGCAGCTTACTAATTGTTATGGCGGCAAATTTACACTAATTTAGTAGTCGCGTGGTGGTATTGTGAGACGGCGGGTACATAAGGACAGGTTAAGTTTTGAATTTTGCAAAACTGTTTAAATGCACGATATACATTTATTACCGAGTCATGAAGTATCTTACCGTAGCAAAACAATTGCTGTTCATTTGCCAGTGTATTTTTTTTTTAACTTTAAGCGGGAGAACAGAGCAATGGGTAATAGGGTTGCGTTGCGAATGGGTGCTGTAATATATGTTTTGGTCGGAGTTACAAACCCACCTAACACCAAAATTGTGTACGGATAAATTAAATGTACTTCGTTTATATCGACAAAAATATATTTAATGTAATTTATTGTGAACAGAAACTAAAAAAAAAGTCGCTATCTCAAGCACGAGTAAACCAGGAAAAAAAAAAAAAAAGTTCTGCTTACGTTTAACCACCATCCGACATGACAATGAATACCGTATCGTGACATTAGGCCCTTGTTCTTCCGACTGTTTGGCCATTGTATAACAGCCTCTTAACTGGCTTTCAGTGACTCGTATTTCACTGACCGGTATCACTGATTTGGGTTTGAAGTAAGGGAAACGAAAAATGCATTGTGGGTTGTGAGGGGGGATGGGGGAGAGGTCAACAGGCAACGGCCGTTGCATTTCCCAAACCACAAATAATTCTGGAACCATATGCATCCTTTGGGAATCGAGCCCAGGTTCGCGTGGTAGGAGGCCGGCGAGTTAATGACGCGAGCACATATAACTCTTATTGCAACGGAAATAAGCTTGAAAGTAAAACAGGAGTTTCCCTTCACAGTACGGCACTGGCAAGCGCAGTCCGCGAGTGCAAGTACTGGCTTTGTCGTGCTCTGTGTTCCTCGAGAGATATGGCCCCAAAATAAAATCCTATGTACTCAACTGAGTAGTCCTATAATTTTAACAGAGGAATACATTTTTTTATTAGTGTACTTTTTACTTGCTAATTACTACATGTATGTGGTTAATATAAATTTCAAGTGGCCGGCAATGGGTAAGGAAACTTACCTGCGTTAAACTTCAGTCGAACAAATGACCCCCCGAGCCCGAGTTACTTCGTGAGCTAGTAATAATAACCATTATTCTCCGCCGCGCAAGTATTATTCACTGCAGCCACGGCACAAGACCGGTTCTCTAGTTACGATGCACGCAACCTCTCAACAGTAATAAACTAAGGCTAGTAATGCTCAGCCTCTAAGTAGCAGCCGTCTTTATAACCGACCTGATGTATAAACAATAACCTAATTTACCACCACTCTATATTTTTAAATAACTTTGTCGAGAATCCTCGGTGGCAACAGGGCTCTGTTCAACAAAAATTATATTTTTTTAAGTAGGTGGCTCAATCTATTCATTATATTTCCAAGTATGTTTACACGCATAAACATGTAGATAAATGAGAATCCGCGTAAAGCTTTTATAAATATACTTATTTCCACATTATTGTTTCATAACTTATGCACGGTTTGATTAAAGCTCCAAAATGAGTCAACAGTCTATGACCAAAACTTAGGAACAGATAGTTTTTGCGAAAAGATTTCAAGACCGGTTGTACTCCAAAACACTTTTGTTAGTATGCACTTTCGTGGTTGGATGATTTTAAATGTCACGTGTCTCAAGTGTCTGTTCGCGAATCATGGACGTTCAGTATCGGAGTACTTCATTACGATTGGCCCACGTGGCCAATAACCAAAGGAAGGTGTGGTTGTGGACGTAGGATATGGAAGTCTAGCATGACCATAAATATTTTCGCGAAATACATCTGTCCCTACTAATACTCAACAAATCTTAACTGGATATTGAAATCTATAAAACATTAAATACTGCTAAGATTTTAAAGCCGTAACTCACACACAGACAAAATGTCATAACCTTTCTTTAAATAATTGATATTATGTAAATTGCGAGCGATAATTAAACACAGAAATATCTTAACGCGCACAAAGTTCGCAAATATAATGCGTTCGTTTGATGAAATAANAGCGATAATTAAACACAGAAATATCTTAACGCGCACAAAGTTCGCAAATATAATGCGTTCGTTTGATGAAATAAAATATATTGCTAGAAAGATTACGTTAAACTACTCGTCTACCGAATTTGGATAGAACCAGTTAAATAGTTCCTGACCAATGACAAGCTAATTAAACAATATTGAAATATTGAGGGTGAAGATTATAACTATTACTTAATTTCATGCATCCATTAGATAACATCCGTATGTCAAGTTTGATTTAAGTTATACTAATGACCCAGAAAATACATCATTTCATGCTGCAGTCACCACTTTGCCACCATTTTGCCAACATTTGAAAATAAATAATCAATTATCGTTTGATAAAATTAAGTTTTTACAAAAAAAATTTTGTATACTATGTTGGGAGAATGGGTTCCCGAAAAATATTACATATAATGTGTTGTAATATAACTTTGTTAAATGTATTACTTTTTTTAATCTGGGTGCATCATAGTCCAGAATTCCTAAAACCAAAAACGAGGCCTGTGTTACAGAAAACTGGTCATTAGATATGAAGAATTTAGTTCCAGCACCATTGTCTTACCATTTTGTCGTTGCGATATTAAACCGTTTGTTTCAACCTATCGTGTGATAGCGACCACCTTTCTGCTTTCCTATTACCATGTAGTAAAGATAGGTCGTTACAGCTATTTTATGTATCTGTTCCAAACTGATACTGATGCAGAATNGGGAGTTTCCCTTCACAGTACGGCACTGGCAAGCGCAGTCCGCGAGTGCAAGCGCTGGCTTTGTCGTGCTCTGTGTTCCTCGAGAGATATGGCCGGCAATGAGTAAGAAAACTTACCTGAATTAAATTTCAGTCGAACAAATGACCCCCCAAGCCCGAGTTACTTCGTGAACTAGTAATAATAACCATTCTTCTCCGCCGCGTAAGTATTATTCACTGCAGCCACGGCACAAGACCGGTTCTCTAGTTACGATGCACGCAATCTCTCAACAGTAATAAACTAAGGCTAGTAATGCTCAGCCTCTAAGTAGCAGCAGTCTTTATAACCGACTTGATGTATAAACAATAACCTACTTTACCACCACTCTATATTTTTAAATAACTTTGTTGAGAATCCTCGGTGGCAACAGGACTCTGTTCAACAAAAATTATATTTTTTTAAGTAGGTGGCTTAATCTATTCATTATATTTCCAAGTATGTTTACACGCATCAACATGTAGATGAATGATAATCTGCGTAAAGCTTTTTTAAATATACTTATTTCCACATTATTGTTTCATAACNTGTTTACACGCATCAACATGTAGATGAATGATAATCTGCGTAAAGCTTTTTTAAATATACTTATTTCCACATTATTGTTTCATAACTTATGCACGGTTTGATTAAAGCTCCAAAATGAGTCAACAGTCTATGACCAAAACTTAGGAACAGATAGTTTTTGCGAAAAGATTTCAAGACCGGTTGTACTCCAAAACACTTTTGTTAGTATGCACTTTCGTGGTTGGATGATTTTAAATGTCACGTGTCTCAAGTGCCTGTTCGCGAATCATGGACGTTCAGTATCGGAGTACTTCATTACGATTGGCCCACGTGGCCAATAACCAAAGGAAGTTGTGGTTGTGGGAGTAGGATATTGAAGTCTAGCATGACCATAAATATTTTCGCGAAATACACCTGTCCCTACTAATACTCAACAAATCTTAACTGGATATTGAAATCTATAAAACATTAAATACTACTAAAATTTTAAAGCCGTAATTCACACACGGACAAAATGTCATAACCTTTCTTTAAATAATTGATATTAGGTAAATGGTGAGCGATAATTAAACACAGAAATATCTTAACGCGCACAAAGTTCGCAAATATAATGCGTTCGTTTGATGAAATAAAACATATTGCTAGATAGATTCCGTTAAACTACTCGTTTACCGAATTTGGATAGAACCAGTTAAATAGTTCCTGGCCAATGACAAGCTTATTAAACTATATTCAAATATTGCGGGTGAAAATTATACCTATTACTTAATTTCATGCTTCCATTAGATAACATCAGTATGTCAAGTTTGATTTAAGTAATACTAATGACCCAGAAAATACATAATTTCATGCTGCAGCCACCACTTTGCCACCATTTTGCCAACATTTGAAAATAAATAATCAATTAACATTTGATAAGGTTATGTTTTTACAAAACTTTTTTTGTATACTATGTTGAGAGAATGGGTTCCCGAAAAATATTATATATAATGTGTTGTAATATAGCTTTGTTAAATGTATTCCTTTTTTAAATCTGGGTGCATCATAGTCCAGAATTCCTGAAACCAAAAACGAGGCCTGTGTTACAGAAAACTGGTCATTAGATATAAAGAATTTAGTTCCAGCACCACTGTCTTACCATTTTGTCCTTGCGATATTAAACCGTTTGTTTCAACCTATCGTGTGATAGCGACCACCTTTCTGCTTTCCTATTACCATGTAGTAAAGATAGGTCGTTACAGCTATTTTATGTATCTGTTCCAAACTGATACTGATGCAGAATTGTATCTGATACTTTTTGTATCAGATACAGAATTCCCGAGTATGTCGCTACGTCGCCAGTCTCGTGTGGCCTTGTCCGCACATGATATCAGGTACACGGTATCAGGTACGCGTTTTATCAAGTGCGTATTTTGGGATGGTGTATTATGTGTTATCTGTTACAGTGAAATGGAGCATGGATAAGAACAAGAGCAGAAATAAAGACTTAATTTGTGAGAAACATTTTCTGAGATGGTAATAAACTTGCTATATATAGGATAAATTGTTAAAACGAAAACTAAGTTATAAATTATCCTCTTAATTTTTTTTTAACAAAAACACTTAACTCCGCGGACGCCAAATCTAAACCAAGACATTGGGTTTTAACTTAACGGCACATTTTAAATATAATTTAAATTGTATCAGTGTTACGTGAAACAGCAGACGCAACCCACCACTGGAGAATGTTAAACTGATATAGTCCATACTGTATAAGAAGGCCGTTTTCTGACAAGGTCTGCGAAAGTAGCGTCACTGTTTANTGTTAAACTGATATAGTCCATACTGTATAAGAAGGCCGTTTTCTGACAAGGTCTGCGAAAGTAGCGTCACTGTTTATGTCTGACTACATGTGACTATGTATCCTTCCGCCATCAGCTGGTCCGTCAAGTCGGGGCTGTATTTTTTATCAACACGCTGTCAGCTAATCCACTTGCCATTGTACTGTTATGCTAAACAAATTTTAAGATACTTTAAGACTGACATCTGTCTAAAAAAATAAGTAGGTTATACAAGTAAAAATATAAAATGTTGCAAATAATTAAATATTTGCTAACTCTTTTTTAATTTGTCCGAGATAGTGAATTTGGGTTAA
This sequence comes from Clitarchus hookeri, assembly GCA_002778355.1. Taxonomy (NCBI): domain Eukaryota; kingdom Metazoa; phylum Arthropoda; class Insecta; order Phasmatodea; family Phasmatidae; genus Clitarchus; species Clitarchus hookeri. The sequence continues at coordinate 107,667 of NQII01001984.1, read as the reverse complement.
CATTTGCGAGACGGTCTGTTGTATCTATTATCACACTTTGGGCGTTATAGCTAATATATCCGAGTTGGAAATATGTGACGTGGAATAACATTAGAATTGCTTAAAAACTATTCACGCGTCTCACTTTCTACAAACAAGGAGATGGGTTTCATGAGAACAATATGGCGTATAATTTACGTAGACGAACGATTACCGGCCGAATATAAATGACTTTTACTCCAAATCATTTTACATGAAATATATGTTACTTTAAAAATTATGCAGAGCTCGTGGAAAAATATAACTATTGGCATTTGTTTGTAAATTCGTTATATATCGCGCAAAAAAGAGGTTCATTTCTGGCTGGTAATACCTCGCATAATATCCGAGAGATCGCGCGCACAGCGCGTCACGGCGAAGTTTGAGCCGCTGTTTTTGGATAACAGATAGCGTATTATTTTAAGTTGATTGTTCTTAGATTACGGGCTGGAAATATATTTCAAATTCGTGTCGTTTCGTCAAATTAATAGAAAAATAATTCAACAATATTATGCAATATTTCTATATGCTTTTCGAATTAATATCAAGGACGTGTTGAAAGCGAGGTTGGAGAGGGATGATACGACGTGAAAAAACTTTCTGAAGTTAGCACAACTTCAGAAAACTTTTCCGCGTCGTATCGTTCTATTGTACATTTCATTTTGAACACCTATACATAACTACATTATCACGAAGTTTAGTTTTTAACAGTAACAGCCATTGTTTTGTGTCCTTGTAAAACAAAATGCATTAATAAATGTAAGAACTCTTTCTTACCCGCGTATTTTCTGCTTTTGTGATGTGCATTGGCAGTGCACCCAGAATAGCCAACGTAATTTTAACTTTTGTTCGTTCGTGCATCAGCTGATACAGGATTTTGTAAATGGCACTTTGTTTGTTTCGTAAACGTTAAGTTGCCACTCACTGACTGTCAGAAAGTGGCCTTCTTATACCGTATGGACCATACTAAACGTGTCTGATGATTCGGCAGTGTACTAGTTTACAGTACCTGATACAAGTGGGTAACAGATACAAAGTAACTAGTTGATACTTTGTGACCCTCCTCTACCATATAGTAAGTTGAATTAAATCGCCGATGGGTTTAGGTATTTAGAATAATTATTGGTTCTGGACTGGATGTAAATATCATACATAAAATGCCACCAACGTGAAGAACTTATTGTATTTTGGCAACTACATAGTGCTTTTTTCAATGTATATTTTTATTTACGAAGTTTGGAACGGCGATTACGGGATTGCGATGGCACTGTAAACGCAACTATTTCTCGACTAATATTTATCCCGTTTTAAAAGTAACTAGATACTTATATAAACTAGTGACGTAACAACGGGAGGGGGCAGGGTCGCGACTTCCTCCCAATTAACAGCTACTTCTATAGCTACTACAGGTGTAGTAAAGTTCAAATGATAAAATTACTTTCGCGCAGCTTTGAGAGAGGAAAGATGGGTGAGGAGGTGAAGGGGGGACCCCCCCCCCGAACATTTGCCTCTGGAGGGAGGGAAACCACGTGACACAGCTGACACTATACAGACCAAACTGATAACATAGCTCTCTACTACCACGCTGCGCGACTTGGGTTTTTTTTTCGACAGATAATATGCACGCGCCGAGCAGCTCTCGCCCAACCGCTCTCGGTCGCTGTTACTACTGAACTGAAAAACCCCACCCCTTCGTGCAGCTGCAATGGACTCTCCCGTCTCGCCCTTGAGTGGTCCTGCTCAAGCCTAAACTGCGACTTGGATACGCCTCTGCAATTCCAGAGATTCGATTCGCTGAGTGGTAGATCAAAAATAATAATACGCACTTCGAATGTCGTGCAATAAAGATGGGCGGTGCTTCAAGGTCAGAAGCTAACATTACTTAAGTTTTATAAATAAGTTCAAGTTTTAGGTTTAGTGTGCGAAAACTTCCCAAGTGCTTGGTTTACAAACTCGCTACCGTTCTTGAATGTGCCTCGAGCACATCCAACTCCAAATGAAGTGTTTTTTCCGCCTGGTAGTGATCACACGACTGTAAGAAAAAACTTTGCAAAATGGTTTATTCTATAAATTTTATCTCTTTCTCCCTCTTTTTACAAGCTTTTCGTGGACATCAAATTACAGCAGTGGGGCCAGCGGACGGACAGACAGAAAACTATTTTTTTACGAGTACCAAAAAGGAGGTCCATGATGCGCGAGTGAAAAGACCAAAAGGGAAACTTTTTGCGAGGGGGTAAAAAAAATAAAAGTAGTTCGGTGCTGATAAGTTGGCGTCGTGCGGCTTGATGGACACNGCAAAAAAAAAATAAAAGTAGTTCGGTGCTGATAAGTTGGCGTCGTGCGGCTTGATGGACACGGAGCAGACAAAGCGACCCCGAGGAAGAGGTGGTTGTTAAAGTTCGTTTCTGGTCGTTCGTCTTCCATTCAAGGCGCGACACTTTCTGGGTGTGTGTGAGAAATGGGAGAGGTGGTGGATGAGGGCGGGGGTGGGGAACGGGTGCTGCAACGAGACCGTCACTCCGCCAGTGGCGTCAGAGCAGACGGGAAGTCGATCACGTGGGAGTGCAGGAAGTAGTCGACAACCCCCAAAGTCTCGGAAAAGACAAGTAATGCAGAAGAGATGCAAATGCGTCGGAGAAAAAAAGACCAAATAAGAGTATACAGATTATTTTTTTAACTACTCAATTATTCGCTGTGACCATTTAAAAAAAAAACATTTGATATTTTGATGTAACGATATAAATATTTTATAATAACTTCTTTCCTTTACTATACTCAATATGTGCACGTATTCCTCACTATAATTCATTACTTGATTACAAAACGCTTTACTTGCATAACTAATTTCCTCACACATAGACTGCACATACTAAATATTTGAACGTAGGCAGGTAGGTCTTAACGTCTCGTCTGCAACACTAAACAGTGAAAAAAAAAGAAGAGATATATAACTATGTTGTGAATTAAGTATTATTAATTTTATAAAACGTTTTAAATGTACATTAACTTTTTTTCCAACCCAGTAAAAAATTTCGTTTGTAGACACTTTCCAACAATGATTTATTTCATTATTATTCAAATAAAGTATATTAATAATTATTTTATTGAAATAAAAGTTATATAAAACCTTTTACATAAAATATAGTAGTCGGTACTGTTACCAACTTTGCATATAAATAAACAAGGGAAACGGTATAATGAAGTTAGAAAACTATTCATGTATATCGATAATATCGAGACAAAATATCGAATTTGTCGATGTATTCGACATGTATCTCCAGTATGTAGAAGTCAAGCTGCAGTTTCCAACGAGAGCTCTACTCACACCCGATAGCAATATTGCCTTACTTACCGCAAACTATTAACTCTTTGAGTGCTGATGACGTAATATTACGACGCCTGAATTCAACACTGCTATAAGGAGCTTGTCAAAATATTACGACGTACAATTTCTTCAGAAAATATTGACGAGATAATATCACATTTCTAGCCGTTTTCGTGAAGTTCTCTGCGATGTGACATTGCGTCGGCAGGACTGAAACTGTAAATTACTCTAATGCATTCGCAGGTTGTACTTTTAGAGAGCGCGTTGTTCCGTAAGAATTATTATAATCTTACGAGTATTTAGCTTTTTCATTATTTTGAGGGTTTTCGTATATTTGTAACATGTTATTACAATTTCGTGCTAGCAAAAGTAATCTGATAAGAATATAGGCACAAAACCACCCGACGGAAATGCAAATACATATAACTTAACGAAAATATTTTCTTTGATAAAAGTTTCATAATTCAGTAATATTTTGTCAAACCACTTTTTAAAAGTTTTATTAAAAGGAAAAGAAAGAGGATCGAAGGAAATTTTAACTAATGGTTATATCACGTCATAATAGTTTCACAAAGTACGTTTTTGACATTCGACAATTGTTTCGCCTGCGTTTGGTGTTAATGTCTCTTTTCATTTTGAATTTTAAGTTAAATCTTAAAATGCATCTATTGGCAAGTGACATACCTAAATTCCTATACTTTTTTAAAATTCTTTTGAAATAAAAAATCCTGTAGCTAAACGCACAAATGAAGAAACGTTTTAAAATTATAAATTTAAAATTTCCTTAACATGGTTTGTTTCTTTTAAAGCTGATTTTATTTACTCTTTTCACTTTTATTCTACAACACATAACTCAAATACCCTAAAAATATATTCATAACAAATTTGAATAGGATTCTCATAAGAGGTTTCTTTGATTAACTTTAAAGGAGTTCACTTGAATACCGTCAAGGAGATTCTACTGGACACTGCCAAACAGGTTCACAGTGAACACCCTTATAGGCTATTCACGGTGAAGTGAGCACTATCGAAAGCTCTCTCATTTGGAATAATAGTCAATAAATATATTTAATTTTAGCCTTAGACATTAACTTCCGAGTGCGATGGAATATACACACTGGGTTTATTACTTAGACGAAAATATTTATCTAACAAGGTGGTTATAGGATTAAAAAAGCGGCTGGAAGTAAAAAAGTAACTAGAGTCTCAAAAGTGCTCACTTTACCGTGAACAGCCTATAGAAAGGTTCTCCGTAACTAGGGAAAAGTCCGTAGACCTCGTGTGTATCCGAGTGGGTCTCTAGCTGTTACCTCACTTCTACACTCGCAACAGTTACAAGGTGGACGTTTCGGGAAAGGTTAACGACGAAATTAAGTTACGGCTGCGGGGTAATAACATTGAAGACGAAAAAAAGGGAGCCAGCAAAGAAAGTTTCCGCTGACAGGACACCGCATTTTATTGGCTGTAGCCACGGGAGATGCTGACCAGGGAGCGAGACCAGCGCCCCCCCCCCCC
>NQII01001984.1:0-102054 GCA_002778355.1 Clitarchus hookeri | reverse complement strand
GTGGTTTGCGATTTCATAACTAATTTCAGCGATCACGGCCCGTGTCCTGGATAAACAAGTGAAGGTGTGATCAGGCAGGCCGCTCAGCTAAGGGCCTGACCACAACTCGTAACAACCCGTAGCACGGAAACAGGCAGCGATGCGGTCGGGAATGGTGGAGTAGAGACGTCGAATGTTCTCCTGAGGAAGATCCTGCCGCAGCTGGCGCAACTGACCCTCCTGACACGCCGTATTTGCCGCTGACCGAAGTTGCCATCCAATCTGGTCTCAAACTTTCTCGACGGGCGAAAGGTCTGGCGACCTCGCTGGCCAAGGAAGATTGTTGACATATCACGAAGGCAGGCCACAGATACCCGTGCTGTGTGACGTCGGGCGTTATCCTGCTGGGAAATGGGGTTGAAAAGCTGCACCAGGAAGGGGAGCGTACGTGGTCGGGGAATTTCCTGGACGTATCGCCGCGCCGTCGGGGTTCCTTCGCTCACCACCAGTGGAGGTGCGGGGATCATAGGAAATGGCACCCCACGCCATGACACCGCTGTACAATGAAGCGTGGGTCACGAAGCTGGCCAGGTGCGTCTCCAGACTCGAATTCGGCGGTCGTCTGTATCCAGACAGAAGCGTGACTCGACGCTGAACACCACTCGTCGCAAATCCGCAAGCTGCCATGCTTCCCGACCCCCGGGAGAAGGTTACATCAGCTGGGCGATGCTCAGGTCGTAATAGCAGACGTCGCAAGGGACGCCACGACGACATATCTCGCTCTGCTAGCCCCCTGGATATGGTACTGCTGGACGCAGGCGCATCCCCAGCTGCCGTGGCATGTCCCTGGATGGTGTGCAGCGAAGCCCATGTTCCAGNCTGGACGCAGGCGCATCCCCAGCTGCCGTGGCATGTCCCTGGATGGTGTGCAGCGAAGCCCATGTTCCAGAAGGGAATAAAGATTATCATCATTACATAAATGTCACCAGAAAACTGGACATTTTTAAAATACTTTAGCACTCTTTTCTTTGTAAATTATTTTACAAAATTGAGGGGCTTGGGACAGTACAACGTTAAGTCACATATACCTATTAAAAATAAGATAATGCACAGAGAGAAAAGAGGCAACACTGTAGCAATGATGTAGTTGAAATNTCACATATACCTATTAAAAATAAGATAATGCACAGAGAGAAAAGAGGCAACACTGTAGCAATGATGTAGTTGAAATGAATTCCGTATTTGATTGGCCTTCCAGTTCCTGCAGTACTCGAAGTCATTGTAGCCAATAGAATTCCAATCAAAATTTTAATTTCCCAAAACAAATCTTTGAAATTACAGTGTAGTATGAGGGAATGGCAAAGGATTTTATTTTTAGGTTTCTGTCATCATTTAAAGTTTTAGAGACACCACGGAGAAATTAAAAAATGGCACTGCTGAAATAATGCGACTATATTTTTACTCGAATCGTTATTTCCAAGTTTCGTTACGAAAGAGTAATTATCACCACAGAATGGGATGCTAATATATGAATGCACTTAAGGTAGACATGAAAATTGTAATGAATGGTGGTCCAGCAATGTGCAGACGCATTAATTTAACTCTCATTTGTATCTATAAATCCCTTCATTAACTAGTGCTTTATTTGGTACATAAAACTGCCACATATGCTAATGAATCGAGCTCACGCTTTTCAGAAAATTAAACCTATTATTTTTAATAGCGCCATCTAAAAAAAATTGTAGTCAACGTTTTCCAATCGATTTTATTTTTCGTTGTTTTGGGTATCATAGGCATTCTTAAAGTATCATATATCATCCAAAAACTCAGTAAGGTTAAGGTATTGCAAAAAAAAAAAAAANAAAAAAAAAAAAACAGCGTATATAACTATAAAAAAATGCGTGCTGTGTGGAATAATATTAAATATTCAAAACAGCAAATTCCATCATACTTGACCACAATTTCAATGGCGATTTTGGAAAGACGACTTTCTTAATGGAATTTGGTGTATTTTGGCTACCCCCCAAGCCAAATATATATTTCCCGACATTGCGTTGAAACAGTAAACAGTTATGTAACCTTACCAACCGTTCGTTATTTCAATGAACAGTTTGTTATTTGCCGTGATTTTTGTTATAAAAGTTTAAGTCTCAACTATCTATCGAATGTTGGTTTTTTTCACAGTCCTTTGAAGATACTACAAATATTTCGAATACAAAAATACTTATTTGTCAATCAAGAAATAACAAGCATTACCGAAAATAAAAAATTGGGCGTGTATCAGGTGCTTGTTAATTTGACTTCCGGCAACCCTGTCATCCAAGCTGTCAACTGTTCCCCATTCTGTCTAATAACTAGATCTGTGAATTACTGCAAATATGGCGACGACCAGCAACCATGATCGTGATACTCCTTTAAGGGAAAGGAAACATCTTCGTTCTTGTTATTTTGACGAACTGTGGTTAGAAGATGATGAGTTTAAGAGTTTGATACGTAAACATCCCGGTAGTGGGAACAAAGCAAACTGCAAAGTATGTAATGTTACAGTGTCTATAGATTATAGAACATATGACGTTAAAGCTCTCAGACAGCATGCTTTTACTGTAAAGCACAAAACAGCGATACAAAGAGTAGCTAGTTTAATATGCTCTCATAATTATTTTCTGATTAAGGATTCGAAAGACTAAGATAGTGTAACTGCACCAGAGTTGTGTAAAGTATATCACCGAGTGTGCTAGCACCACAGTTACTTGTCTTCCGAATGTGGCATCAAAGTCGATAACCAGATTTTTAAAGACAACAAAAACCGCCCAGAAGATTAGTTCGGGAAGAACAAAAATGGAATAATTGTTTCCTAACGTTATTTCTCCATTTTATATGCAAGTCAAATTTAACGGAGGCAGTGGACATACCTTTCGAAATTATATAGAAGCCTGCGACAAAGGTAACAGAAAGTTTTACCCATTAAGGGTATGTTATTTTGACCAACAAAGTGGTGTGTGTGTGTGAAGTTCTGTTTGATGTCTAAGAAGAATCCGTTGAGTCTTCTGAAGTCATTTTCGTTAGTCTATTTGCATCTTTAAAAAGGCTCTCTGTTTAAATATTAAGAATGTCGTAGCTTATGGAGTAGACAATGCCCCCAGTATATTATGGAAAAACGTGTTCAGTGTTTCGAAAACTCAAAACAGCAACCCCAAATAATCCAAGCGAACAGTAATTGCCATGTTATTTAAAATACAGCCAAACATGCAGTTGAAAACTCTACCCGTATGATGTGGAATGTTGGGTTCTGAAAATACTCATCGAATCTTCATCTAGTGCAGAACGTGTCTCAGAACTAAGAAATAGTTTTCAATGTGCACATCAGAAGTTCCCCAAAATCCTTCGTCATGTTCCAACTCGGTGGTTGAGTATTCTCAGTGCAGTTGATTGTTTACTTTTAAATTTGACTCCAATGAAGTAATACTTCCTTGAGCAAGGGGAAACTGAAAGTGATTCAACTGTATGAACCTTCATCCAAGGTCAGGCTGATGGTCTTTCTGAGAAGGCTACAGATCCTGTATATTATTTGTATTTTGTTCAAGTGATCATAAACATCTTTTAAAAAGATATTTTAACTGTTGAGAAAAAGCATTTTTTTTGCTCCAGATTTATATCCGTTAATGATAGGCTTTAAATATAATATGAAGAATATACACAAAAATTAATGTTTTGGTTTTACTGTTAACGAACCTTTAAAAATGTTTGACTCATATCAGAAAGGTAAATTTGAAACACTTCGGAACGGATACTGAAAGCTTAGAATTATTTTGATCAATGATTTGTTTATGATAATTCTGCATTCAAATTATTTTCGGCAGTAAGTCTGTCAAAGATGCCTGATTTTGAAAATTTTTTTTTCACTTCGTAGTGTTTTTTGAAAACAAGGCTATAGTCGGTGATGAAATTTATAATGAATATTGTTTACTTCGCCCATATTTTGAGCATTTTTTTTTAAACAGAGAGGAACTGTCCTGAAAAATGGTGCTTTATTTAAGGCACTTACGCTCCCAATTTTCTGATTGTAGAACAATGTGTGTATTGTATCCCTTGTAGTAATGCATTTTCTGTAAAAGTGTTCCAGCGTTATGAGTAATTTATGGACAAATGAAACAGTATGTCAATTTAATTAGTAAACTTAATTATAAAGAATAATAATCTTCTGAAAGTAGCAAGATCAGAGAAGAAACATACCATACATTTGACCATTGTTAACCTGTATGTCGGCTATACATTACTGCTCTTATGTACAGTCTTAAATAAATTGTTGTCATATAATGAACTATTATTTTTTATGAGACTATCGCAATAAGTCCTACTCGCAGTTATATTAGACCAAAAATTATGTTCGTTATTATCTTTTAAGAACTTGTCAACCCTACACTATTAGAAAATATGTCCGTAAAATTACGGAAAATATCGGTTACAAATTATCCAGACATCAGCGTTAAATTATGGTCTCTTAGTTTCTTTCAATAACTTTCTCTCCGTAAATTTCACATAAATCTCCATGAATTCACAGAACGTGTCCACAAACTTGCAAGCTTTGTTTTTTTTTTAAATAATCTTTTTATAGAAAGGGGTAACAGAAACTGGTAATTCACTGTGTATAAAAATTACTTTAAAAAAGAACAATTTTGTCCGGTGGTGGGATTTGAACTCGGGGAAAAAAATGTTGACTGCCCAACACATTATTCACTCACCCACCACGCTCGTACAAGAATAAATGTTGTAAATATGAAATTTATGTAGAATGATACATGCATATGTTACTTTCTGCTCATGTTAGTATGGGCACGATTTTGTTCTTTCCTTATTTCAGGTTTATAAACATGGGTAAGAAAAAGAGTTTTATTTTCGTAATGTATTTCACTGTGTATAACAAAAAAATTAAAAAGAAGTTAAACTATTTTGTGCTGTAGTGGAATTCGAAGACGAATCGAAAAATTAACAGCCAATAACTTGAAACACTCATCTACCACATCTTTACACGACGTATTTCGTAAATTTGAATCTCAAATTAAAGTGGTGAACGCGTCTGCTTTAGTTTCAAGTCGTGTTGGAGCGCTTGCCATATTTTCAGTTTACAAAACGAGATTGGGTAAAAATTGTTTTATTTTCGTTGTGCGTGTTTCACTGTGTGAACAGAATTTTTGTTCTGTAGCAAAATTCGAACAATAATCAACGAATTGTCACTCCATGAGTGATACGCACTCACCTATTACTATTTTACAAGGGAAGTAGTATTGTGAAGATGGGATTTTATACGCTTCAGGTATCATCTGAATTGTTCGTGTCTCAAAACCGAAGCCATAATAATGCGAAGAGCTTCCGTATTTTATATTTACGGAGCTCATTTCCGTTATTCATCATTACGGAGTACCTTTCCGTAAATTAGCTCTACATCTCCGTAAAAGTTTCCGTGAATCTACAGAAATTACTGACAGTGTATTCATAACTTAAAAAATTGTAGGCATGCTATATAAAGTTATTTCGTAGATTTACCATGCTTAGCTTCAATGTGAGATTTTTTTTTTTTTTCAGAATGTTATAAAAAGAAAATAACCAACACGCTGACAGCAGAAGGGGAACAACAAATTAAAAACATTTTTCTTCCGAAAATAACTGCTTGAATTGAGAAAATTATAACTGGCGTAACCAAATTGCTGTACCAGGAACCATCACCGATTCGCTAACATCGGGGTAGTTATCTGACTTATTTTTAATAATATAAATACTTTCAATGAAGGGCTACAGTACAAAAAATTTCTCTCTACCTGTCTGTATCTTTGTTCTCTCTGTGATTGTATTTGCTGCCATGCATATAATTTCTACAGTACAGCACCCTGTTACTACTCCACAGCACAGAATAATTTCTGCAACAGAACTTCAGCCATATTTAAAGAGTTCATGAAACTGCAATAAACTACAGTCTAATGTTAGACACTGAAGCTCGGTGAATCCTTCTCTCTGGAAACATATTACAACACTGTATTGTAACATTTCCAATGCAAATTTTTCTCAATGCACTTTGAATATTAAATATACATCACGCAAAGTTCACGCTGCCTCTTAGCTTATAATTATCAAAGGTTTTATTACCATCCCGCTTATATAACTAAGGACAAAATGATTTGTTATGAAATATTATGTACTCAGGGGGTTAATACTCATGAACAACATTTAGTAGCGTGCTTCATATTGAAACTGAGGTAGCAGTCGTAATTTTATATCCACTTTAACACCATAAATTTTCCGTTATACGTGCTAGGTAATTATAACAACCCTTACCAAAAACACGCCAGTTTATGCATTTGCTGTGAACAGTTTCATCTTTTAAGTAAAAGCTTGAAATAAAATAGCGATGAATTGATCATTTCTGTCAGGACGAATGAATTCATATTTGTTTTTTGAAAGCTTTATGAAAATTAATTTTAGTGTAATGTTAAACGAAACTAGTTGCAGGTTCTGCAGAGTCGTGTCGTACGTCGGAGTGCCTACACGAAATATATATTATGCATGATCAATATTAAATCTTTCTTCTGCGTATTTTATCCGTAGTTAAGCGGCTAGCTCAATTAACTAGCATGTTTCATCAATAATTTCTAACATTGGAAACAATTACCTAATGCAAAAAATTACTTCTTTGAAAACCGTTATTGAAATTAATTCCCAAACAGCCAATAGCAAAATTGTATTTCTGAATTGTTGATTTTTGTGTTAAAGGGAGCTTTTAATTTGTTTTTAAAAATGCTTCTGAAGTCAGACGAGTTTTCTGAAGAGAGATGTGCGTATTTTCTAACGACGTAGTTAAAAGATTAAAAAAACTGTGCCCCTGGAACGACACGTATTATTTTCCTTTCGTTTAGGTTTTAAAAATAATATAAAAAAAGTCTTCAAATTAAATATTTTCGACATACGTCTCATATTTCAGTTTCCACACAGATACATAACATTTTAAAAAAAGTATTCTAATTACTTTAATTATGACAGAAGACATTCCGGATAAGTGCAAGGTAAAAACTTCATTACGTGTTTTAAAAGCTAAAGTTATATTTAGTCCTAAGGCAATCTGTATAACAGATCTACAGCTTTAATAGAGACGCGGTGGTGAATAAAAGAAAAAAAAAACATGCCACCAGGCTTGATAGTAAATTTGGATTCCATTCATATAATATTGATTGATTATTATTACATAAGTATATCGGTTGTATTATAATATTTACTCGCTCTCTCTTCCATGCAATGCTAAAGGGCAGGCCTACACGTCGACAGAATGACGAAATTCCGTATGCTGAAAAGGCGTGCAAGAGACTTGTGTTTAGATACATGGAGTAAAAAACTATCGAGTTACCCGCCAATAGTAGGAAAACACTTCGTCTTTGAGCGTCCATAAAATACCATCAACAAAATACTTCGCGAAGTTAGTGCTGTCTTTTTTTTAAAACCCATAATGTCCCCTACCCCCTCCTCAAACAGCAGGAACGGCACCAAACAGTTCTTTCGTGAGCGGCATCCTTGTCATTTTCCCCCTCCCTTCTAAACCTCGGCTTCTCAGTGAATAATGTCTGGCAAAGAGCGGGGATGGGTGGGGTATGGGAGCAGTTTCCAGGGCCATTCCATTTCCTGCGCATCTTTCCCGCCATTCTGCCAGCTCCCTCATACTCCAGCGACACACACACGCACGCGCATATACTCCGAGTGATTTTCAATAGATGCCACATAAAATACACCGCGATCCGAGCTAATATCAGGCCATATTTCAGCGGGACTTAGATACGGGACGCCATGGAACATACAAACAGATGCATCAAGTGCCGGGATGCTATAAATTCACGCCTTTTAATGTGCTTAACGCCTTATTTTACGAGCGTCCCCCCACTAAACACTCTCTTCGCGCATACATTCGCACACTAAGCTGAAACAGAGAAAAAAAATAAAAAGCTCACGATTTGAAGACGCAGCTAATATGTGAAAACCGGCCCTCTTCAACAACTAAACAATTATTTAAGCAATTATAATTTTCAAAACAATTTTTTTTCTATTGATTATGTATTAAAATCCAGTTTCGCGAGAGCACCAGTTGGTAGCACATTTTTGACATAATGTTCTGTAATTATTATTTCAGGAGATTCAAATAATTGATTCAGCTTTCGTATTTGTGTATGTACGTGATGATTCACAGCATCCGTATCACCTCTTTTTCTCGGAAACAACGCGACACCGGGGGTTCGCGNAGATTCAAATAATTGATTCAGCTTTCGTATTTGTGTATGTACGTGATGATTCACAGCATCCGTATCACCTCTTTTTCCCGGAAACAACGCGACACCGGGGGTTCGCGAAAAAAAAGTATGATGACTATACCTTATATATGAAGTATCGATTGGTAGTAATCCCATTCCCTCGAACATGCCGTAGGCAGGGGTATAGGGGGTGAGCTTTGAAATGGTAAATGGGAATGTGGGTCGTGTAAGGTATCGTTGGATAGATCGTCTAAAAGGAAACAACATGTGCTAAGACACCTTTCTTTCTGACGTGCACAGTTTACGCAACAATAAAATAAATCATCTAAGCATATGGTTTGTGACGTGAGTAGTTTACGCACAATGGCAACTGATCGCAAACGTGATTTTCTTACTACATTCAAACGGAAATCAACGACACGTGTTGTGTTATCTGGCGTGCATGCCTAGTTTACGTGCAATCAAAAGGACGTCGGGTGTACTGTAAATACCGGTATGGTGTGAGAGAACTACGGTGAACTGGGAACTGGGAACACTCGTTCGCACACAGCACTCTTCGTAAGTGTCGACCACTCTGCATCAGACACGACTCTGCTCTCCGTCTTACATTCGCGGATCCTCGGCGGACCTCAGCACTGATGAGATATCCACATGCTCTGAAATGTCGTGTCACAGTGCAGAAGAGGTACGGTGATGTTAAACACCAAAAGTAATGTATATCTTATTCTTAATTTTTATCGTCTGTGTCACGTACCTTGCCGAATAGCAGTTTTCAGCGATCTGCTTCTCCTGGGCNCAGTTTACGCAACAATAAAATAAATCATCTAAGCATATGGTTTGTGACGTGAGTAGTTTACGCACAATGGCAACTGTTCGCAAACGTGATTTTCTTACTACATTCAAACGGAAATCAACGACACGTGTTGTGTTATCTGGCGTGCATGCCTAGTTTACGTGCAATCAAAAGGACGTCGGGTGTACTGTAAATACCGGTATGGTGTGAGAGAACTACTGTGAACTGGGAACTGGGAACACTCGTTCGCACACAGCACTCTTCGTAAGTGTCGACCACTCTGCATCAGACACGACTCTGCTCTCCGTCTTACATTCGCGGATCCTCGGCGGACCTCAGCACTGATGAGATATCCACATGCTCTGAAATGTCGTGTCACAGCACAGAAGAGATACGGTGATGTTAAAAACCAAAAGTAATGTATACCTTATTCTTAATTTTTATCGTCTGTGTCACGTACCTTGCCGAATAGCAGTTTTCAGCGATCTGCTTCTCCTGGGCGNCTTATTCTTAATTTTTATCGTCTGTGTCACGTACCTTGCCGAATAGCAGTTTTCAGCGATCTGCTTCTCCTGGGCGTAGAGCTGTCACTTTCAAGAGTCTACGAGGCATTGTAGAGTTGATGGCCACTACAGCTTTCTGTTCGTCTCACATAAAACGAACTGATTTGAAGCTCTTTAATAGGTTTTCATTGTCGATTGCTTCTCCTCTGTTAACATTAACGCAACATTTTACGTGGTAATTATCCTATTCATGAATGACAGGTCCTTTATTTGGCACAACCTCCATTAACGCGTCCATTATCATCCTTTGCAAATTTAATTGAAAGTAGCCGGCTTGCCGTTAATTGTCGGTTCTATGTAGGCGGAACACGGACGAATCAAGACCAAATTAAACGGGTTATTTACACTAATTGTTGCTAAAAAGTGTGAGATGCCAATTCGCTTAAAGTATTAGACAACGAGCTAAGTATATCTGGTGAGTCATTCTGATAGTCAAAGGTCTATTACAAGCAGGTTTCACTGAAGATAACTTTAGTTATATAAACAAACTACTCTACATGATTATGAAGTTTGCAAGTAAAGCTAGTCGGCTTGCGGATA
Source organism: Clitarchus hookeri (assembly GCA_002778355.1). Lineage (NCBI taxonomy): Eukaryota > Metazoa > Arthropoda > Insecta > Phasmatodea > Phasmatidae > Clitarchus > Clitarchus hookeri. The sequence continues at coordinate 91,894 of NQII01001984.1, read as the reverse complement.
TGTCACACCGACAAAGTAATATAAATATAAATTATATTATAATGACAGTAAAAATAAGTCAATTTCATTGACTACAAACTTACATGTCTTTTCATAAAGCCGAGCTACATGGTATGACTAGTTTGCATGTCAGATTGCAATGGGAGGGATTATGGGTTGAATCCCGGTTAAAGCATGCATGTGTGAACAATTTTCAAGTTTACGATGAGATGAGGATTAGTTAATAACCCGTCCACTGGCATTAAACCACAATTTTTAAAAAAATACGCTTCGCATTTCGTTGCGAACATTACCGCTGTAAGTATACACAGAATTTCCGAAAAGTCTTCCCCTGATTACCAACTATATTTATATCCGCTATATGTAAGACAGATATGTGAAACTGGTGCCAAAATTTTGGCAAGCTAACCAAGTTTTTTGTTGCGTTTCTCAGTAACGTGGCTGTAGTTTAGCAGTTGCAGTGTCCAGGAAACAGGACGTGTTCACAAATCAGGAAAAAGCTCACTGTGTCCTGTGGTACCACGAGACCCGGTCACCAATAACAGTGCAGAGGAACGTCCAGACAACCTGATGTGAAGAGCATTAAGTCGTGGTATGGAAACTTCAAGAACACAGAACCTGTTGCTGACATACCAAGAACTGGCCGACCACCAAGCTCAGCTGAAAGGGTGGAAGCAATGAAACAGTCTTTTGTACGAGGTCCCAAGAAATCAGTGCGTATGGCCTCACGTGGATTACAAATGCCAAAAAGTTTTCTTGATGAACGTTTATTGTTTCGTGCATACAAAGTGCAAATTGTTCAGTTTTTGTTGCCCAATGACGCCACGCGTCGGTATAACTTTGCAGTTGAAATGTTATCACGTATTGATGGCGATAATGGCTATCTCAAACGTGTTACTTTTTCTAAAGAGGCGAACCTTTTTTCGTCAGTGGCGTAGTGAATCGGTATAACGTGCGTATTTGGGGTTCAGAACCCCCTGGTGAGGTGTCCGAGGCAGACCAAAGGTGAATATTTGGTGGGCGCTTTATCACGTCAAAATTATCGGACCATTATTTTCGCTAAGTGCACCATCACATCTCCAGTATATCTGGACATGTTTCTGTTCTTTAGTTTCTTGAGTATCACCCAGATGTCATTTTTCAACAAGACGATGCACCGCTTCATTGGAGTTTGGTGGTTCGCGCCTATCTTGATACGACTTTTCCTGGACGGCGGATCTGTCTTGTTGGCCCGACAGCCTAGCCTCCACGCTCCTGTATTGTTGGCTAATGTATGGACAGTCTTTGAATATCAACTAGATATGCTACGTGCTACCAAGGGCGCTCACGTGGAGACTTACTGATGTGTTGTCCTGTCGCAACAACAATCTTGGTTAGTTTGCCAACATTTCGGCACCAGCTTCACATCCCTATCTTACATATAGCGGATATAAATAAAGTTTGTAATCAGGAAATGGCCGTTCGGGAATGCTGTACGTTAAATATTTTCAAGGAAGAAAAATTTTTGAAAGGCTGATATTAAAAGCTTTAAACGGTAAACCAGGTAGTCTGAAGTTAAAAACTCCACTAAAGACTGATTTACCGGGCAGAGGGTTATTAATGAGGGCTAAACAAACGTCGCGGAAGCAACAAATCTGACTGCACGGATTAATAGGCAACGGCGCCATTTAGACGTCAGTGTGGCCAGCCTGTGAAGTGAAAAAAATAAATCTCCCAAGCTATTTAGGTATTCCGGCACAAAAAGTGCTAATAAATAACGCTGGGAGTGGTCGCAGTAAATTACAGCTGCTGCCTTATCTCAAACAATGGGCCGGATTAAGCGCTGGACCAGCGGGCCACTTTTTCTCCTGACGCCAACGCCACGCAGTCAAAGCCCGTTTCGGTGGCTGTAATTCCAGAGTTAACGCATGAGAATATTCCGCCATTATCCCGCGCATGCGCGGCAGGCGGGACCAGTTAGTTAGCTTATTGCGTCGGGAGTCGATACCAGGGATTTTCAAACTGCAGGAAGCAAATGTGACTCATTTTCCCCAAACCAGTTACGTTTCAATATACAAATCCCAATTGATGGAGACCCGATATCTTTTCTCGGCGCTCCAGAATAATGAAACCTGGAGTATCTGACTACGTGAAACCATTGTAACATTTTGGTTCCGAATATTGTGACCGCCTGGTGTTCAAGGTAAAATGTTAACCGTAAATTATACGTATAGAAAACGCGGGAAACACGCCACTTTAGTGGCTAGCATTTTCCTAGGTTCTATGCAAGTTAAATTTGTTAAACACGTAAAGTTTAATCACAAAATTTGTTTTGCTGGGCACGAATATCAAAATTTAAAAAAAGCAGAGTGGGCTACAGAAGTTATTTAATCTTATTTAAACTACAGTATTTTCAGTACAGTCCACAGAACTGGATTGTAATAGGTTATTACAAGTATTTATATAGAAAGGAATATGATAAATATGTAAACAGGCTGTTATTAAACCTCATAGAAAATTATGCTTTTTGTTGTCAAGTTCTTTCTTAGGGAATATTATAAAATAAGGAAGGTATCCGCAGCACTCTTACGGTCACATTAAGGCTTAAGCTCAAAACAGTTGTATTCAATAATGTGAAACCTATAAGTCAGGCCTACAATTTTAAACAATTTTTTTATGAAAACATTTAGTCAATTTTTAGCAGTCATTACAATGATGTTCTAGAAATTGATATTTTAAGAGATATGCTTACTTATACTCGAATACACATCAACTATGCGCATGACCTTAAGATTTTATATCAATAAGTACATAAGAAAACCACGGGAATCAGAGAACACGTGAAGGGTAGTGTTCAAACATGTATTGAAGGAAAGTGCCTTTGAAAGCATAAAGAATCCCAACTTCTAACTAGTATGCATTCCATGCATTGTATGTACAAAGGCTGGAAAGAAAAATTAGACCTTTTTTGTTCTACCAAAATTATACATTCTAATTCAGACAGTTAGTGGTATTTATTTATAAAATGTCTTTCCTGTTGAAATGTTAAGACGCCTAGCCTTTGATATTATACTAAACCAATAACTACAAGAGAAATGAGCGCAAAATAAAGAATTGAAGTTTATGAACTTAAAAAACCACTAATTTAATCCTAGGGTATCATGAGACAACAGAATAAATTAAATAGAACTAAATCGAAAGAAAAGACACAAAATAATTTAAAGACTAGTGCCTAATAAAAATTAACACTGAGCCTGGGTAGTTATTCTTTACCAGCCCTAGCAAAAAAAAAAAAAAAAAAAAAAACACTGAGACGGTAAGTGAGGGATTTGAACGCCTTGCCGTACGATGACAACAGCTTCAGTTATGAAAATACGTGTATGTATTTATCAATGTTCCCGTTTTCCTGAATCTATTGCGCGGTTCTGAGGCTTCTGAAGCAAGGAAGCGACAAGGGCGGAAATGGCTCGCATATCAAATGCCTCGTCACCTCTACGTACAGTCATTGAACTGGGGAGCAATCTTACTTAACGTCATGCTGAGCGCCACCGGGGAACTTGAAGCCGGGTGCTTATTAACAAACATAAGAGACGGCCTTCGTTGCAGAGTTCACTAAGGTGGCTTCAACTACGGGGTTACAGGCTTGAATAACATGTGAGACATTCATGTTATAAGTGCCATTTTTTTAATGTAAATTTAAGTTAACATGTTACGCAATCTTTCCCCCCAATTATCCTTCTGACATTAATAGGATTTAAATAAAAACAAATTTATGTTGTACGTCTCTGTACTACATCAAACCTTCCCTCTCTGTATGGACGAACCACGTAATGCACTTCGATTAAATTTCTTCATGGTATTCTTGTGACTTAAGCAATTATTTCGAACTGAAACCAAACCCGTTGATTACGTACAATTTATTTATATAAAATTAAAACAAACCCATATTTTTTTTCTAAAATTCTTTTTGTAATTTATTATGTCCCCATTTTTTTCTCAGTATTTTCAGACATTTTTTAATATATCATAGAAATATAAATATACTAAAAACGTAAACAAGATTCNATTTCGAACTGAAACCAAACCCGTTGATTACGTACAATTTATTTATATAAAATTAAAACAAACCCATATTTTTTTTCAAAAATTCTTTTTGTAATTTATTATGTCCCCATTTTTTCTCAGTATTTTCAGACATTTTTTAATATATCATAGAAATATAAATATACTAAAAACGTAAACAAGATTCTGTTGCACTTGGACGTCCATAAGACGAAGAGGTACAGATGCCGTATTTTCAAACGTATTTTGCAACGTCACGAAGAAAAGTGCTGATTGACTTTCCGTTGCTACTCTTTGAGTTTGCTAGGAAAATGTTGTTTAATGAAATTCTGATGTTTTAATACTGAGTACTTGAGAATGTTTGCTCCGTTAGGGTCACTCTAACCATTAGGGTCACTCTAACACCAGCTTCAATAACGTATAATCCTTGTATCCTGTTAAAATAAGGCCTTATTTCTACAGCCTCCTCCTCCACCCCCTCACCGACGGCAAACGGATTTCTCACAGTTCTCTTCGCCCCTCACGTAAAAGTACACCCGTGCTCCGATCTTCGTCATTGACATTCAAATATTTATCTGTCAGAAGACCAACAGTGAAGCGCGGATATGTATGCAAGGGAAACAGTATTCTTGGCGGCGCCCGTGTGTAGTTCTGGACAGCCCGTCGGACTAGTATACTGCCTAACAGCGCGTGGGACATAAATTAGAACTATAAATTTTAATTGTGTTCTCTAAGTTCATGGAAGGAAATATAGAGTGAGTGAGTAAAGAGATTTGGTCGGCTCTTAACAGCGAGGTCTTGAGAGACGATGAGGATGATTTAGGTGAGTATGAAGCAGCGCTGGAATGAAAAAAGGGGGGGGGGGAAACGTGATATCCCCGGGAAAACCCGCCGACCAGCTGCATCGTCCGGCACGATTACCACATGCAAAAATCTGGGAGTTATCCGGCCGGGGATTGAACCCGGTTTGCCTTGGTGGAAGGCGAGCGGACTAACCGCTCAGCCACCGCGGCCCTGACAATATAGAGAAACGAAGGAAAGACAATCATAGATTACTGGTTTTATTACTTTTTAAAGCAAATATTTTACATTTATAGTGTATGGCATGATTCTCGAGGTATGCGGTAGCCAATCAAACACAAGATCAGTGAGGAATAGCGCGTTCCGCTTCTAAGCGGAATGTCTACTGCCAAGTTGCTCTGAGCCCGTTATGGCGAAGAAGTCCTTTCTCCTTTACCACTCCTGCAATTTAAACATTTATTCTGTATTACTACAAGGAATTCTATGAAAACTAGTGGCCAAATATATTTTTGTAGCACTACAAATAAGAAAGGGAAAATTTCACAAACATTTAGTGCGGGATGTGTAAAACTAATGTTGAATGTGTTGATATTTTTGTTGTAGGGCTCATGATTCCTTGGCCTTTCCAGTCGCGTATATTAGTCAAACTAATGCCGCTGCTCCAAGCCCATCTCATCTCCCATCTCATCCATTCTTCAGGCTGGCTAAAAATACAGGTGTGCCCTTCCCGCTGCAATAAGCCCATCTCATCTCCCATCTCATCCATTCTTCAGGCTGGCTAAAAATACAGGTGTGCCCTTCCCACTGCAATAAGCCCATCTCATCTCCCATCTCATCCATTCTTCAGGCTGGCCAAAAATACAGATGTGCCCTTCCCACTGCAATAAGCCCATCTCATCTCCCATCTCATCCATTCTTCAGGCTGGCTAAAAATACAGGTGTGCCCTTCCCACTGCAATAAGCCCATCTCATCTCCCATCTCATCCATTCTTCAGGCTGGCTAAAAATATAGGTGTGCCCTTCCCGCTGCAATAAGCCCATCTCATCTCCCATCTCATCCATTTTTCAGGCTGGCCAAAAATACAGGTGTGCCCTTCCCGCTGCAATAAGCGCCAGGCTCCCAACACCCTGAGCCATAANCAAAAATACAGGTGTGCCCTTCCCGCTGCAATAAGCGCCAGGCTCCCAACACCCTGAGCCATAAGCAATTTGGTATGTTTTCTAAAATAATGTGTTGTAAGAAATTTTTAAAAAATATAACTACCAGTGTTAGCGGTCATACCCTGCAAACCAAAACGATACATAAAAATACCTACTAGATCTTTCGTAACACTGATTAACTTGCTTAGCAAACAATTCATCTCAGTGTTAAATATGGTGACCAATTAAGGAATGTACTACGTGAGGGGTGGGGTACTGTGTGTTACCTCCGAACTACATGCTTACCAGGAAGCATTGCATTTTAATGATACGTGTAAATGCCAGTGCTTAGTAAACAGGCTATGAAACTACTTTAAAAAAAATTGTTTCTTTACTAAGTGTATGTATTAATTCTGCATTAAAAACAATTTACTTGGTTTCCAGACTAAACCAATTGTATAAAATGTAAATGCCATTGCTTAGTAAACAGGCTATGAAACTACTTTAAAAAAAATTGTTTCTTTACTAAGTGTATGTATTAATTCTGCATTAAAATTAATTTACTTGGTTTCCAGACTAAACCAATTGTATAAAATGTAAAACCAACTCCAAGATGTGTGGGTTCAAGCCCCAACACCCCCTCCCCTTTTTTTCCCAAGCTTAGGTACGCCGCCGCGTCGTTTTGTTGACTAATGTCAGCATCAGTTCCACCGATATTACTGANTTTTTTCCCAAGCTTAGGTACGCCGCCGCGTCGTTTTGTTGACTAATGTCAGCATCAGTTCCACCGATATTACTGAAAATCCTCCTTTGGCCAATGTCTTCTTTTTATGTAGTGTCTTCGCGGCATGTTGGAGATTTCCCTAAGGAGGCTCACTCGCCACGATCTCTACAGTTGATCTAATGGCTGATTAAGGCCGTTGGGTTGGGACTGAGGCCGACGTGTCTTCTCTAATGACAAAGAGCGAAGTGACTCGTGTCCACTCTTACGTTTGCCTTACATACTCTAGCACGGCAACATCAGCCCTACTCCCTACTCCGCAAGCCGAATAAATTCCCTGCCCGAGATCTAAAATGAGACGCCACCAGTGGGAGGACAGAGTATAACCAACACATCCTACCATGTGTACAAAGGAAAATAAATGTTAAAATACGAAGCGATTAGAGAATTCCTTCGCTGTTCTATAGCTAGTTTCCTAACATAACTCAAAGTAGCTGTACAACCGTCTTCGTTTGCCCGTTTTGCCACCTTGTAGTGAGCCAAGCATCCTAACGTTCGCCTTCGTTTCTTCTTCCCCATCCTCCTTTCATCAGGTACACAATATTGGCACACAAGTTTGCTTACTTTTTTTTTTTTTTTAAGAGAAAAAGACGGGGTTTGGTACCTACTGCTGAAGGTGGTAGGGGTGTTTTTCCCGGTCACCAATTTTGGCGCTCTGAGTCGAGGGAAGCTTTAATAAGCTGCAGCAATACATACACTATAATTGAAGTACACTATTTTCCGTCTTCCGAGAATATCCCGTACAGTGGCGGCTCACAAAACGCCAAAATAAAGTCAGACAGTGAGATTAGGTAATGTTCGTTTGCGTTTTGTCAAAAAAAAAAAAAAAAAAAAANTATATATATATATATATATATATATATATTGTATATATATACACACATTGTGACTTGAATACATGCTGCTTGCATTAAAAACTTGGGGTCAGAGGGTAAATGTACTGAGAATTACGGGGTAAGTACGTATTCACCAAAATATAATGATAATCACGAGTTCAATTCCCATAGTTTAACTTATGCTTTTTTTAAAGTTTGTTCAATTTTAGGAACTTACAAACTTGTTACTACACATATGTCATTCACCTTTGTTGGTTTTCTGTTTACCATCTTTATTTTGCTTACGCTTATGATATATTTGATGAGTACTAAGAATCTATTTTTATTTCTGGCTATCTTAGCGAAATGGCGTAAATAAACGACGGACAGATTTTTCCGTATCCTAGAAGATCAAAATATGTATTTAGGGTTTGCTTCGCAAAATATAGCGAAAATAATGGAAATGGTTGGGTGGCTTTCAAACAACGGGGTCTTGAGAGCCGACGAGGGCGAAGCGAGGTGAATATGGAGCAGCGCCAGCATGTAAGGCGGGGGAAACGGGAGATCCCCGAGAAAACCCGCCTACCAGCGGCATCATCCAACACTATGTCCACGTTCGGAAGTCCGGGACTGACCACGCCGGGAATCGAGCCCAGTTCTAGCCGCTACTCTAACCGCGGCCCCCTCTCCCAAGAGTTTATGTTATTTTGTTGGGCGCCTCCTATGATATTACTCTCACTAAGGTGTATTCTACTTAGGTTAGGAACAAAACGAGATTTCTTATGGGAGAGTTTGCCATGGGGAAAATTTCCGCCGCAAGATGCGCTAGTGTTCTAAAGAGGTCGCTTTTAATCTGGCGTTACATGCATAAATTATATTTATTTGTGTGTACAAACCCGTGTTCGGCTTGAATTGTGATATACACTTGCACCAGCCAAATTTTTAAGTATTTACTTTATTTCGTAACTATTATTCACGCCTTGCAATTATGTTTACATTAGTAAACAGCAAAAATACAACTGTGTTTGGCATTGGGCGTTCATAAGCAAGCTTATTTCAATGGGAGAAACGTTGAAAATTTAAGTGCGAAATAAATATAGCTGTGATCCAAAGAAACTTTGTATTTTTCTTTTTTTTAGGTTAAGGAAACTGCTCAAGAAACCCCTAAAAATTATGTTTTTAACCATTTCACGATTTATTTTCGATTCAGTTGTGATATTTAAATAGAATAATTGTATAAGCCAGCGTTTTGCTAAAATCAGTTTACGACAGAATATTAACATCATGTGAATTTATTTCGTTATATTTATACTCTAATGCGAAGAACAAGTTTATTCTTTACTTTGGTTCTAACACGATACAAATCGGAAGATTTTACACAATTATATGTATTTAATTAAAATAGCTATTATCATATTTACTGGCACACAAGACGGAAAAAATCCGGTACACGCGCGACACCGGTGCATAGTGGTGGCGAAGATCTTTAGTTGCCAACCTAACCTCATTGACATTTTATACTTGAGTAGAATAAACGTTATTCTCGCCAACGTTTTCGCGTTCGTCAGTGTGAGTCTGGCGAGAGAAAAAGCTTCGAGTGCGCCCACGTGATTCGTCAGTGGAGGCGAGTACGTCGTCGATGCATCGTTCGTTCGTTCGTTGGTTAGCGGGCGGCGGCCGTCAAGTGCAGCTGCGATGTTGCTAGCCTTCACGAGGGGACGCCTGATAAATGGTCTGCAAGTTTCCAGTCCTCTGGACGCCGTGTTGAGGTGTCCTTGGGATCGTTAGACGGCGCCTCGAGACAAATTGTCGATCGCCGCCGACTTGTAGTGAAACGGCGACGGACTAATAGTTTTCACACGTGGGCTTAACAAACGTGACGCCACACGAAAATTTCTTGAGCGTAACTTGAAATCGGAGCCCGACGAACTTGAGCGCCATGCAATCTTTACATACTGCAATTATACATTCTATTCCTTCATTTAAAATGTGCAAGTGGTTCTATAACTGCGTGTAGGGCAACTAATGTGATAATGGCTATAATTCCGTGCTTAATCTAATATGGACCCGGTTCTACTTTAATTCCGCACGTTCGGTTTGTGCGTGTGCTGCAAATGCTACCACGGCGACTTCCAAAATAACTAAGATTCTTAATAACTTTTTTATTGCTAAAAAGCAGGCACGGAATCCTATTCTGAACCTTTGGCTCTATTAAAGATACTCGTGAGCGTCTCTATGATAACGATAGTGAAACTATAAATATTTTTTACTGTATAGAGCACTTTGTAAATGCTTTGAGATGGCACATTGGTTTGGTAGTGCTGCAGGCTGTGTTCAGAAGTTAACAATCTACTTTCTGAATTACACATTTGCGGTTATTATAGGGTGTTCTGCGTCATAACATATTAAGTTTATTGAATTATCAATAAAATAGGCTGTTCGCGACAAATTGAGTAATTTGGAAATCAACCTTAGAAAAAAGTCACTGCTCCTATCTCTGAAAATATTTTAACGGGCGCACTGAGTGACGTGCGCTTAGTAAGGTTGGTAACGATGGAGGGAAAGTAGTTCCATATCTTAACGCTGAATAACAAGTGTTAGGTAACCATTTGCGCATTTGCGATAACTTAATTAATTTATTTCGCTTCCTGTTTTTTTAATGCATCGAAATGTAAAAATTATCAGATTGGTAAAATATTTACTTTATTATAATTTCACAGTTTCACTTGACCGACGCATGAATAAAGTGATGAGTCCCGTGCAATACTAATTTTACATAAGGCGGAATAATACACAATACAATTAGATCTTAAGCAGGGTTGCCAAAAGTGCTCATTTTACCGTGAACAGCATATACATTGTATTTTCATTCTATTACACTTTCGAATTTAAGATTAATTTACTTCTATGTTTGATAGGCCTACACTTTTTCAGATAGATAATGAGATATACCAACAGTGAAAATGTAGTCAAGTTAATAGTTTATACCGTTAGAGGCTAGTGGAAAAAATGTAAGAGATAAAATGCACATTCAACTTGTTTTCTACAGAAATATAACAAAACCTAATATTTTCCATTCTCCGCAGCATTTTATTGCGTAATTTTTCTCTCTGGGGATTGTTTGTTTGAAATAAACACAAGACGGTGGCCATTTTTGCTACACTCCTGTTAATATCACTAGCACGCAAATACAGTCATGAATCCATGATGACGTTTTTCGGTTACAATATACAATTTTGCCTAATATTTATAGTTACACCTTACAGCAGAAATTTATAGACTGAAGCTCTGGCTGACAGCCTACATACTACTAACCAAAACTTAAATAATGAACAAAGTTTTTTTATTTTAATAATTACTCAATTTTAAATTTTTAGCCTCGGGGTATTTTGCTATTTATTTTCCTGTAATATAGCGACTTAGTTCACGAATAAATTATTCTTAAATCAACTTGTAATTCTATGCAAATATTGATGACGTGTACCCACCATATTTTTTTATATGCTATTCCATAATTAAAATTCTATCGAGGTTCAAGAACTCACGTGGGTAATCAATTCGAGAATATGATTGTGTAAACAGGAATGAGGGGGCCACATTAAGTTCTGAGAGATAATAATAATAATTTCTGCTGACAGGGTATGATTCCGAGATATATGTGGGCGCTATTGAGATTAATAGTTATTTTTGACAATTGTATTAAGATTATACATAGTATTTCAAGCCAGAGTTGTCCTCACTGGCAGCCCGACAGGCGAGGAAAATTTTCCCGCCCGAATTACTTTCTTGGTATTTCACGATCTCAATCAGATCAAAATTAAGCGATAATCACTGGTTTAATTAAATAAATAGAATAAATCTTGTGTCACCACAAATAGTTTAACACCGTTTGAATAGCTTAGTTCATTGATTTAAAAAATAATAATGGTAATTAGATTAGGTTTTTTTTTAATTCGAAGTTACATTTTGCTTTATCTTGAACCGTGTTCGTAGACAGCGCCATGCAGGCATATTTTGTATGCGAGTCAAACCGAGGTGGCTGTATATGGTTTGCTTTCATTTGTGGCTTAAATTACTTATAATGTTAATAAAACAAAACCCCGTGCTATACAATATTCGTCGAAATATTTACGTCCGAGTGCAAGACGTGATAACTCTTCTTTCTGGCTGCCTGCAAAATGTGGCATAAGAAAGAAAAAGGTTGTGATTAATTAGACAGTTTGAAAGGTCTGTGTAATTAAACTACTCAAATCATCATACTAGGCAACTGCCGTTAAATTTCAAGGAAAAATCTGCAAACATCGTTCCCTTTATAATTACAGATTCTAAATTTTTTTTCACCTCTGTATTCTTGAGTGTTTTATTGTCGCACCGGGAACTTGCGTGCAACTTTACTTCTTTTCGCGACTAAATTTTATTGAGATGTGCTCTGTGTTGAGTGGCATTATTGCCATCACAAGACCACCTGATGAGCGCTACCAAACTGTTATATGATTTTCTTTCTATCTTTGAATCGTGTTTAATCACTTCATTTATATCAGACGAAAACTAGTTATTGATAAACAGGCTCGCGTGGGACCATACTTCCAGTGGCTACAAAAAAAAAGTATAATTAATAAACATTTACACGGTCCATAATTTTGTTACTTCCGCGAACAGGAAAACTTAAAAAAGATAAATTCTACTTTTATTAAAATTATTTCCGTGGTGTAAAATGAACTTCCGTATTGATTTATCTTATTTTGCTTTGTACTTGTTCGTGTACTTATAAACATGAAAGTTAGTCGACCACTTCGGAAGCTGTTAACATCTTCGACGGCACGGAAACAGGTCACTGAAATTAATTAAATCATTTTCCGGTAAATTAAGCTCCGTATCGAATTCCGTTAAGGAAGAGTGCCACTAATTGAGACTGAACTTCCATTTTTCCATCACGGAAAAACGCCAAAAGCAAAAGAGATAAAGCGAAACCTGCCAGTCTGCCGGTACATTTTCCTCGTTCGCTAAATTAATGGTATTGAAATAATGGACGTGCACAGGGGCAGGCTAGAAGACAACCATTAGTTCAAATGCTCTAATTGACGTCCACACAGCCCACCACGAAACCCACAGTGGACGACATGACGCAGTAATCACGCCGAAGTCTCCTATCGTACCCTTCCGCAATTACAGGGCCATGATAAATAAGATGAACAATATACATNCCGAAGTCTCCTATCGTACCCTTCCGCAATTACAGGGCCATGATAAATAAGATGAACAATATACATAGTTTGAATACCACCATTTAATAAGCACCTCATACACAAATTGTCTGTTTGTTTTTTTCCTAGCTAAAACATATGTTATAAGCGTTTTATGCTCCCGTCAAAATCAATCTACCTTCTTTTTTATGGTTAAGTAAGACTTTCACTTATTCTTTGTTTATAAATTATAATATTTGTTTCACACAAGTTTGAATGAAAACCAAAGAGAAAAGTGTTATGTTGGCAATGGCTAGTTAAAAATAGTTCTTATGTGATATACAAGTAAGGGTTTTTTTTCGCGTAATTTGTAAAGTAGAAGTTTTTTACTCTCATGTTTAGGTTTGCAGGAAATCAATTTTGAAAACTCATTTCATTTTTATATATATAATATTAAATTTAATTGTCTGTTATTTTTACAAATACGGTGCATTAGTTTTTCCTTGTCATTTTCTTCGTGACTTATTGGGGTTATGTTTACATGATGCGGAAGAGTACGTATTCAGTAGAACGTAATTAGAACTTTAGAGGGGCTTCAGAAAAGTTGAAAGTAATCGCGAATAGATTATATAAACAGTTACACATAACCACTTGAATCCTCGACTTGGAAGGAAAATACCTGAAGTAAGGAGGTGGAAACGAAAATCTGCATACTGTTCCCGGCTTCAGTCAAGATCGGGGACACGGATGACAGGATGCTGGCGCTAATTGAAGCTGGCCACCTTACCATACTTGTCGTCCAGGCAAGACCGAAAAAATGATGAGGGGAGACGATATGAGGATGGAGTAGCAGTGGTGTGAAGGTCGTAGAGGAAAGAAGTGTAAGCCGAGAAAATCTTTACACNTTGTCGTCCAGGCAAGACCGAAAAAATGATGAGGGGAGACGATATGAGGATGGAGTAGCAGTGGTGTGAAGGTCGTAGAGGAAAGAAGTGTAAGCCGAGAAAATCTTTACACGCCACTGCAATGTCCGCACCACCTATAGGATATTCACGGTAAAGGTGAGCAATTTTTAAGGCCCTCCCAGCAAGCATAATAACAAAAAAAAAAAATTATTTTATTGTGACCTCATACGTTAACTTTGGAGAGCTGTAAAATACATACATTGAGTTTATTATTACCATGGCGATTTGTAAATAACAAAACGGGCCAAAGGAGGCAAATAAGATGAAAGGAACTTTTGAGCACGGCTTTAAAAAGTACTCACTTACCAAATTTGAATACTTACGTGAAACATTTTCGACTCACCGGGGCTAGGTATCAAACCGAGGATTCCAGAGTTGGAAAGTTGGTGATCAACCACTCAACCAGCAGAAATTCAACCTCTCCTTACATCTTCAATTGCTAAACTATACAGTTTAACTTCAATGAATAGTAAATGTTCAGTTAACCGTTTCCCCATTCTGGCTTTGAAAATTGTTTTTTTTTTACCGAATGTAGGAATGAATTCTTGTGTAAATTTGCCGCCTTAGAGAAGTTTTCGGCACACATAAGATATTTTTGTAATTTATTCAGGCCCATTTCTTTATTATCTACCAAACGAACAGCAGAGAGCGAGGACTGCTCAAACCATGTTCTAAGATACATTCTTGGGTATTTTTTTACCCGTGTCTTTACAACTTCGATGAATCGGAAAGTTTTTCTGTATATCTAGTTAAAAGTAAATATAACGCTGACGTTGCACACACAGCATTAATTAGTGTATACTGGCGTGGAAGAGTACTGCTTCATAACAGTAATAAAGTAGCGATATTAAAAAAAAATAGGTTAATTGTAATGTATGGCGGGTTAAGATTATCGGTAATACTTTAGCCGGTACGGATAGTGCCATTTTAGCCGACCCTTGCCTTTTCTTAATGGNTGGGTTAAGATTATCGGTAATACTTTAGCCGGTACGGATAGTGCCATTTTAGCCGACCCTTGCCTTTTCTTAATGGTATTATGCCATAAACCACCAACGTACTGCGCATTTGTAACGCCTACCAAATACACAAACATATTCATCATATACACTGTTAGAAACACTCTGAAAAAATTTGTTACATTTAATAATTTAAAATTTTATACTCTTAACGTTCATACAAGAGTACAAAAACTTTAAAAAGCTGTATTTTCAATCACCGTAGCTTGACTGGAAACATCGATTCGCGGGCAGTCGTTAGGGCCGTTCACGAAACAGAACTATTGTACGCGGCACACACGCTGGATTTTAGGGCGTGGCTCCGCTTTAGCCGAGGAGTCCATAGCGACCTGCCTTCCTCCATCTCCTCCGAGTGACGCAGGCGGCGGAGTAGGCGAGAATGGCCCCTGCCCGCGCTCGATGTGCGAGAAGTGGGGAGACGAAACACTCCTCATACACCGCGTGCCTGAGAAGGGAAAAAGCTATCAGGTTCCAAAAATGTTGCCGAAGCCGTGCCGATGAAAACGCCGCAGTTTTGAAAAAAATTTCCGGCCGGCCACGAAATTCTATGTCTGGTTTTGTATTATTACGATTGGGTTACGCAATCTGTAATTTGAAACAATGTGTTGAAATTCAAACACTTTTGTTTCAACTAATTTATCCATATAGGAGCACGATATTTGCGCTAAGAGTATTGGAAATGTTAATAAAATTATACCCTTTAATATGCATGATTTCCTTGTTCATACTTAAAATTCGTAATTTTTATAATTTTTACAGATTTGGTTTTAGGAAAAGTAAAACAAAAATGGACAGGCATATGATTAACTTACAGTCGGGCTGTGCCCAACAGAATCTGATCGCAAATCACCGAGATAATACCAATATTTGGTGAATACTTTTTTTTTTATTCCGTTGGCGTGTGTGAATGATTCTGAGTGCGCAAACGTCTCTAATCATACTTGTGAAATGTGCTGGATCTTTATTTGTTNGTCTCTAATCATACTTGTGAAATGTGCTGGATCTTTATTTGTTATCAGATAACGTATACATTTTAACAGAGCTCATATTTGGCCATCCTAGGTGAGGACTGATGGATCATGCACCTTTATTGCATTGCGACTTCATTTGTAATATTTATAGTTATGGTATTTGTTTCGTATAATTTTTTACCGCCATATAGCCAGCTTTCATAATATTACATTGCTTTAAACATTTTATTAAGTGGATTAATTATTAGCTTTTTTGGTTAAAATACCGGGAGCAGATACAAATGAGGAAATGGCTAGCCGCTTCCATCGCTCGTGATACCGACAGCCAAGGTGAATCTCACCCCTCCGCCCCACATTTCTTTTTTTGTTCCCGGCAATCTTCCGCGGACGGGGGAAGTTTTCAAATAAATTTCAGAACAAGTTAAAGTAGTACTTAATTGATTATACTGATTATATAAAGACAGTGTGCGGATAAAATTGGGCGATGGAAGGGGGAATTGCCAGGTAATTACCTCCCTCATAATGTTTCTCCCTGCCAGGAAAATTGATTTCCCTCCTCGTAGATCAATAATGATGACATATGATGAGATTTATCGTTCCTACGTAGAAATTATTACATCGAAGTTTGATGCCTGCTTCAGATGGGAAGTACTGTCCGGAAAACACACGAGGCCACAGACGACTAAGGTACACTGACTGTCAATAATGAGGTTTCCGGTGTACCGCAAAATTTCGTGTCGCCATTGGCGTACTTAATTTCACATCAGGCTCTGACTGGAAACATGTAACACAGCCGNAAGGGGGAATTGCCAGGTAATTACCTCCCTCATAATGTTTCTCCCTGCCAGGAAAATTGATTTCCCTCCTCGTAGAGCAATAATGATGACATATGATGAGATTTATCGTTCCTACGTAGAAATTATTACATCGAAGTTTGATGCCTGCTTCAGATGGGAAGTACTGTCCGGAAAACACACGAGGCCACAGACGACTAAGGTACACTGACTGTCAATAATGAGGTTTCCGGTGAACCGCAAAATTTCGTGTCGCCATTGGCGTACTTAATTTCACATCAGGCTCTGACTGGAAACATGTAACACAGCCGTTTGTTTATAACATGTAAGGCAGTACATATTTCCGTTACCAGATATCAGCCATCTTGCTGGAAAACGCTAATCTCCAAAAGTTTCGAGTACACTAAAAATAGTCCAACTCTCCCGAAGGCCTGCTAAAGTTATAATTCCATAGTAATTTTTCGCCTCATGCAAACAGAGCCTAACCGAGTATAGAAAATTACACCAAAGGAAAAACGCACCGAATTCGTGCGCACTCAGTGTAATCATATTTTGTATAAGAAATATTTCTTACTAGGCGTTACCGACACACCTATTTTCTCTCCGGTTATATTATCATAATTTATCAATGAAATAATATAATTTATAAATATAATATAAGTAAAATTTCCATTTAATAAAAAATAAGGCATTTTTATGTTAACACAAGTATAAAACGCTTGAGATACGTGACACATTTAAGAGACAACCAATCACGACATACACGAGGTGATTTTTCAAAGTTTCGATTTAAAAAGTGCGAAGAAACCGCGAATTGACTATAAAGGTATAGAACCAGTAATGGTATAAGGAATATAGGAACAACTGCAAATGTTATTTCACTTCAACGAACGCGTATTCAGCTTCAGCGGACCTACGCAACATTCCCGGGACGTAGAAACCAACAAGTGGAGAATGGACGGAGGCGCCGCGGCGTTCATGTTGGAAGGGGCGAGGCAACTTTCCGCGTTCGAAAGCTACGCGGGGGCTGCTCCGTACTCACCTCGCTTTTCCATTATCGGCTCTCGAGACCTCGGTGTTAAGAGTCGCCCAAATCTCTNTTTTGTATAAGAAATATTTCTTACTAGGCGTTACCGACACACCTATTTTCTCTCCGGTTATATTATCATAATTTATAAATGAAATAATATAATTTATAAATATAATATAAGTAAAATTTCCATTTAATAAAAAATAAGGCATTTTTATGTTAACACAAGTATAAAACGCTTGAGATACATGACACATTCAGGAAACAACCAAGCACGACATACACGAGGTGATTTTTCAAAGTTTCGATTTAAAAAGTGCGAAGAAACCGCGAATTGACTATAAAGGTATAAAACCAGTAATGGTATAAGGAATATAGGAACAACTGTAAATGTTATTTCACTTCAACGAACGCGTATTCAGCTTCAGCGGACCTACGCAACATTCCCGGGACGTAGAAACCAACAAGTGGAGAATGGACGGAGGCGCCGCGGCGTTCATGTTGGAAGGGGCGAGGCAACTTTCCGCGTTCGAAAGCTACGCGAGGGCTGCTCCGTACTCACCTCGCTTTTCCATTATCGGCTCTCGAGACCTCGGTGTTAAGAGTCGCCCAAATCTCTTCGCTCGCCCTGAAGGAGAGGGCTTTCGCCAGCGCGGGACGAGGGCACTTGCGTGAGGAGGTTCGGTAAACTGTTGGCGTGGGCCTTCCCGAGAAGCGAGGGAGGTTCCGCGACCTCTGGTCGTTTCGAAGCGTCGGGTACAAATAAATCCCACGTGACGCCACGGTGGAAAGCTGTGCGTGCGCCGTCGAAGAGCCGAGTCATTTATCGCGAACCGCGGCCGTGAACAGGCAACAGCAGATACTTTATTATATGCCATTCACGGTAAAGTGAGTACTTTTGCAGGTCTTCTCCTTTGGGATAATAGTCAATAAATATATTTTATTTCAGCCTTAGACGTTAACTTCCGAGTGCAGTGGAATATACACACTGTGCTTATTACTTACACGGCAATATTTATTTTAAAAGATGGTTAAAGGATTTAAAAAAAATAGCTGAATGTAAAAAGTAACTGGGGCCTCGAAACTGCTCACTTTACAGTGAACAACCTATACAATTCGACGAACAGGCGAACCCGATCATGTCGCGTGAGTTCGCGAATACGAGTTGATACGGAACCAATAAAAACTGGTGCAAATTAGGCCTGCTTGAATCCTCCCCATGTTAGACTGATAACAAGCTATCCGGAGAGTAATCAAGCTCAGTGCCCTGAGGAAACCCGCTCGCCGGCGACAACGTCCGCCATGTTACCCATATGAGAAAATCCGAGTGACCCCGCTGGGAATCGAATGCGATTCGCCTTGGTGGGAGGTGAGTATTCCGAGTACTACGCCACCGCGGCTCCGAGAATACAGTAGATGAGAAAACTGTGCTTCACCCAGGAGGAAGATGTTTGCATCAGAAAAACATTATCGTAAAATAAAATTACGATAAGTTGTTGAACCGACTACTTCGATCGAGGAAACTGCGTGTCTATCGGAGACAAGGCTTAAATTTATAATTATTTCAACAAAAAATTTATTTTGAAGCAACATAAATATTTTACATACAGGTACTAACTTTTGTTTTCACCTCATACAGTAGTGTGTGTGTACGAATGCATGTACACACGTATGAACGTACGCTTATACTTATGTGCGTATGTAGTTATGTAGCCACGTATGAACGTACGCGTATACTTATGTGCGTATGTAGTTATGTAGCCACGTATGAACGTACGCGTATACTTATGTGCGTATGTAGTTATGTAGCCACGTATGAATGGTGGTACGTTTACGTGGTTTTATATGTAGGCATATGCGTATATATTTATGTACTTAGGAATAGATCACAAATTTACATAAAATGGTTGTATTATCTTCATGCAATAAATGCAGTGTGAAGGGCGTATCCTAGGGCGAGGTAACACTCAGCTGACAACCAACTTTCGATGTGTGACCGTAGGTTTTCTTTACCGAAGGCAAAAATATCTCGATACAGTTAGTCGATTGCTGCACCGACGTTTGGTAGAGTAAACAGAAGCTCCAGCATACGACACATCAGATTATTCCTGAAGGACGGCCTGGATTGTGCAGCGATGGAATGCAACGCCGAGGGAAGCAGGAGTACCCCGAGAAAACCCACCGGGTTGTCGCAACGTCCGCTACGTTTCTCGCGTGAGAAATACCTGGCGCGATCCCGCACGAAGTCAAACCCCGGGTCGTGCGGGTGTGGCAGGCAGTTTTCCCCAGCCAATCGTCTACAGCGGCCTCGTTATCTCAGATAACTTTTACGAGTGACACCTTCATAATATGAACTACGGAAGTAGAGCAAATTAATGTAACTGCTTGCCAATGGCGCACATTTCTGAATAATTTAATCTCGCGTTAGAGCATTACGTCTTATTTTACACTGTGCTGCCGACCAAGCCACGCTGTAAAATATTTATGTGTTTTTATAAACAATTCCTCTGAAAATAGTTGCCAAGATTATTTTTGTTACACTATTAGTAAGTTGGAGAGCAAATTTTACGAGAAGTTGTTATTGAATGCGTAAAACAAACGTGGAGTAAATAAGGCTCGGCTTCACCTCTTTTGCAGAAGTTTTTCGTTTTCATGTCATAATTTCGGATTCATAGTAATTGCTAACTATGTAAGATTATAGAAAATTTACATTTTTCGAGTTGTTAAATATTTTTGTGCTGAATTTTAATTTTGTGTTATCCGCTNGTAACTGCTTGCCAATGGCGCACATTTCTGAATAATTTAATCTCGCGTTAGAGCATTACGTCTTATTTTACACTGTTCTGCCGACCAAGCCACGCTGTAAAATATTTATGTGTTTTTATAAACAATTCCTCTGAAAATAGTTGCCAAGATTATTTTTGTTACACTATTAGTAAGTTGGAGAGCAAATTTTACGAGAAGTTGTTATTGAATGCGTAAAACAAATGTGGAGTAAATAAGGCTCGGCTTCACCTCTTTTGCAGAAGTTTTTCGTTTTCACGTCATAATTTCGGATTCATAGTAATTGCTAACTATATAAGATTATAGAAAATTTACATTTTTCGAGTTGTTAAATATTTTTGTGCTGAATTTTAATTTTGTGTTATCCGCTNATAAGATTATAGAAAATTTACATTTTTCGAGTTGTTAAATATTTTTGTGCTGAATTTTAATTTTGTGTTATCCGCTAGTGTCTATAACGTATTTAAATGTTATCAATAAGTTCCTGAATTTTTGCAAGCAGGAAATAACACAGTGAAAATTATACACAAAAGTATTATACAATTAGTAAATTGTAAAATGTTCTATAAACAAACATTTCCAATAATACCTACGGAACTACTACCCTACTGCCCTGTTAAAAATGTTTACTTAATTTTACGCAAAAGTGTTGGTATAAATTTATCTAGAGGTGTCCGTAAACTCTCCGTAAATTTACGGACACACTTATTTCCAAAAACAGACTTTCCGTAAATTTCACAGACGTTTCCGTGGATTCACGGAACATCTCCGTTAATTTCCTAGTTAACTTTCTGTAATTTCAGTTAAAAATAAAAATAGATAATAAAATGTCTTTAATTTTCGTTATGTGTTTTCTACTGTGTATAATTTTTTTTTTAACAAAATTAAAATATTTTATACTTGAGAAAGATTTGAACCCGGGTCAAAAAAAGTACTCTTCCCCAACTTTTACCACTCACCTGCAACTCTTACACGAAGTGCCTCATATCTTTCGTATTTATATTAATGTCACATAAGCAACATTTTCAGTTTCTATTAAGAATAGTGTATTTTAAGTGTTGCTAAATGTTACNTTAAGAATAGTGTATTTTAAGTGTTGCTAAATGTTACAGGTGCCTGATGATACTTTTTAATGTTTGAAAGAATAGGTCTTAGCGGCGTGGATAACCTAACTTCCGCAGAAACGATAATTTTCTGGTTACAGTGGCGAGGAGGAGCTTCGTGTATACTCGGCATTGTTCGTCCCCGAAACCCGAAGCTGTAGAAAATACGGAGATTTTCCGTATTTTGTATTTACAGTTGATGCTAAAGACGGAATGAGTGCAGTGGAGTCGGTATGTGTGGAATGTGCACTTGCAAGACGTTCGCGTGAAATCGACGAACTTCAAAATAAACTGTCGTCGGCTCTAAATACTGACGATGACCATGCGACTCCTACAAAGAAAATAAACTTGATATTGAGGATGAAACAGAAGGTGAAGACGATAATGAAGACAGCATATATGATAATGACTATACACAACGTTGATGAAGACGATGATGGCGATTTTCTAGATGCACTGACACATCCCTCCAACACATTTGCTGTAATCAGCGACAGAAGACGCCGAGAATACTGGCTACCTATTTCCCGAAGACCCGAATGAACTTGTAGATAGACTTAGATATTTGATTGACCTTCAAAAATGTGCGTATTTCTCGCGCATTGTTGAGATATCTTCAATCATTAGTAAACAGTGAATATATAATTATACCTTATTTGGAGTCTTTGCGTTGCTAAGCTATTATAAACAAAAAGCTTACATCCACCAACATAAACCTATATTAATACTTGTTACAGTCTAGCCAACCTTAGTTTACTCTAGAAGATTCATCACAGAAGGTTTATAATTTCAGTGCACCGGTTTATATCAATTATAAGTTTTAAATTAGAATGATTTATTATGTTATGTTTAATCCATAGAGCATTTGCGATATATGAGTTAATTTGTCAATATATAGAGTGGTGATTCAGTTTATTTTTTAACGAATCTAATGTAAGTGAAATTGTAATCATTATTTGAACTGAAATAGGTAGAAAAAACATTTAACCGCCCTTAGCTACTCTCTTCGGAAGTACCAAAAATTTCCCAGGTTTCATANTGAAATAGGTAGAAAAAACATTTAACCGCCCTTAGCTACTCTCTTCGGAAGTACCAAAAATTTCCCAGGTTTCATAATACTCATCCGCTCCGTTAGCGCAGTAATAGCGGGTTGCTACGAAACAACTTCCTGGTTAAATTAATGTTTCTGAAACTTCAAACCCAGTTCGCAGTGTTCCNTGAAATAGGTAGAAAAAACATTTAACCGCCCTTAGCTACTCTCTTCGGAAGTACCAAAAATTTCCCAGGTTTCATATTACTCATCCGCTCCGTTAGCGCAGTCATAGCGGGTTGCTACGAAACAACTTCCTGGTTAAATTAATGTTTCTGAAACTTCAAACCCAGTTCGCAGTGTTCCNAATAGCGGGTTGCTACGAAACAACTTCCTGGTTAAATTAATGTTTCTGAAACTTCAAACCCAGTTCGCAGTGTTCCATTTTAAAAGTATTTAATTGTACCGTTTTTCATGGATGTTCCGCCATTTTCTTCTCTTTCACCAAGTATGCCAAGAATTCCGTTCTGTTAAATTCAGGAACGCGCAATTGTCTGGTAGCGAAATTGTTTTTCTCTGCGAATAAACGGGCAGTCGTTCAAGAGACGAATATCTTGGGTGCAGTCTATTCGCTGTTTCTCCACACTTTTGAATCAAACCTTTAAAAATCACCCCATAGTTGACGTGTTTGGATATTTAGAATATATGCCCTGTATCACAAGCGTTTTACACTTGTGTTAAAATAAGAGTTTCTTATTTTTGTTTAAATTGAACGTTTACTTATATTTGGTCTATAAATTATAATATTTAATTTATAACAGGAAGAAAATAGATGTGTTGGTAATGCCCAGTAAGAAATAGTTCTTATGCAAAATTGTATTACTCTGAGTGCGCACGAATACGGTGCGCTGTCCCTTTGGTGTAATTTTCTAGACTCGGTTAAGCTTTGTTTACATGAGGCGGAGGAATATCCTGGNCTGTCCCTTTGGTGTAATTTTCTAGACTCGGTTAAGCTTTGTTTACATGAGGCGGAGGAATATCCTGGAAGTAGAACTTTACCAGTGCTCCAGAAAAAGGGCGAAAGAACCGTGAACGGCATATATGGGGAAAGAGTTTAGTAAACAAATTATTACGATAAGCAGTAAAAGAAAAAAAATAAGACTTGACTTCGCGCCTGTGCCCTTCGTCGAGCTGCAAGTGAAAGATTGGGCGTGCTCGAACAAGGGAGGGCAACAACGGCCAATCTATCGCCGATATGAGCTGACGTTTTTCACCCTCGCCTAACAGCCCTGGCGCCATTACTCACCCGCAAGCCTGCGGAGCTCGCGAGCGTGAGGGCACAAAGCCGCGCCGTGCGGATTCTCAATCACCGAGTCGGCGAGGCCGTGCGTCCACAAACACCTTCGTGCTCGCGCACGCGCCATTAGTTCCTGCGCATCGCGGCTGCCGTCAGCTCTAACACGTCTTCCTCGCCGTACAAGACTCCGTCAACCCGCAATCCATCTAGCTTAGAAAAATAATTCTGGCGAAGTCCTCAGACCATTCTTCCTCCACTTTAAGCTGTTGTTTCACAGCCTCCTGATGTTACTGAGTTTTGGACTTTCTCTGCTAAATGGTAACAAGTAAGAATATGGTTTGTAACAACTAAACCTGAAGGGACGGAAGGACGAAGTATATCGTAGAGTATAGTGAGGAAGTGCGAATGGTCAAGTTTTTTTCCCCATACATTCATGGTAACGTTACTACATTTGTTCAGGTAACAGTCAAATGCATGGGGAAGTTCCACTTGCGTATAGCAGAGACGCTAAACGTTCCTATAGTTACGCGCTCGCTGCTTCGCATCCCTTGCGAGAGCGGAAATGTGTGAAGGTCACGAATGAAACCCAAGAGCGGGCGGCGAACACGAAGATCAGTTTACACTGGCTTGCCGCCGCGCGTGGCCCCACGATAAATCTTTTCGGTTTTCACTCCTTACCTTCAGCTTGTTGAATTTCCGTGTTTATGTGATGAATTTTCTGGTGGTTTGCTGCCCTAGTTTCTCTCAGCATGACTTGGACTCGTGCATCGAACTTTCCACGTGAAGGCCAGCGGGCATAAAAGTGTGACTGGCCTCAGAGCCGGGAGTTGATGATTGGATGAGGGTCTGGAGTTTTAGCGATAGACTACGAGCGAGAAGAGAAACAAGCGGCGAGAGAAGCGACCAGCGGGAGAAAAATCTGCGACTGCGAGCATCGGCGCGGCGAATAGTGCGACTGGCCGGTTGGACTATTGGACTGGATGCGTGAGTGAGACATTACAAATGATGGCAAGAGACAGAATGAAAGTGTGTTAATTATGATTACAATCAAACACTACATTAGGAACGACGTTAATTACAGTTAAAATGGACATTAAATATTAGGTTCACTGAGAAATGAAAAGAGTAATAGTGGAAATAGACAGATAAATGTTATAAATAATAGCATGAAGTGAAACAGCTAGTTTTTATTCTTGGAATTTTCGCCACAAACTGCATCACAGATTTCGTATCTTATTTTAACGGATCGACAGAGCATGGAGGATTACTTTGTGCAGTTTATAAATTCTGTTTTACTTGGTTAATGCTGCTAGTATTAGTTTTGTAATCGCCCGCGAGAAACAGTCACTCCCTCTACTCTGACATTCAGTAATTAAAAATTCATTAAGGCAGTTCATCCGTAATTATCTGATAAATCTTGATAAAATATTATTTATGCTGTGTCGTTCGAAAATATTATTTAACCTTTGTAACTTTAAAGTACAGCGAAAGATAAATAAATCCAAAAATTAACTGATCTTCATGTAAAATAATATTTTAAAAAGTTTCCTAATTATATTAACAATAATAATAATACCTTAAATGTAGAGATCAGTAAAGGCTCTTCAAGATAGACTGAGCCCTGCTAAATATCGAATTGCACGCACATTGTGTATTCTTCCGTCATATATAAAATTAACATGGCCATGGACCTGATCACTTAATTCATGTGTCGGACAAGTGAAGCTGAGAAATTATTAGAAAAGTAAATATTTTACCAATTTGCTTATTCTTACACTTATATTCATTAAAAAAAACTAAAAGCAAAATAAATAATTTCACTATTCACAAATTATTACCTAACAATTTTAATTTGACGTTAAGGCAAGGAACTACTTTCCATCCATTGTTACCAACCTTACTGGGAGCATGTCAGTCAGTGTACCTGTTAAAACACACGCAGGAAAGGGCAGCGATGTTTTTTAAAGGTTTATTTCAGAAGTGCTCAATTAACCGCCAGGCGTCAACAGCATTTAGCNGGAAAGGGCAGCGATGTTTTTTAAAGGTTTATTTCAGAAGTGCTCAATTAACCGCCAGGCGTCAACAGCATTTAGCAAGCTACAATAGAGCACTAAAAAAACAATTGATATACGATGTTAGCTTTGAGCCACACCAGTGCTAGTATCTAAACCGTTGCAGCCGGTTTTTAACCAGTTCCTCACGGCTTCGGGTAGTTTTAATTACTTGAAATGAAACGGGGTCTTAACGTGGACGACGAACAGTTATCCGGGCCATAAAACTGGAAGACAACAACTCCAGAGGCGTGTTCGGGGAGTTTAAAGAGACGAAGCAGCCAGCTTCTTGGCCAACTGCGCGATATCCATGCACGACACGTCCCGCTACTGGCGTCTGGGAACCCGGGATGAAACACGCTGGCGCAGGCCGCGCTGTACGGAAACCGTGTTCCGATGTCATGCAACTCGAACGAGATGCAGGGACAGCTCTATCTCTCTCAGCTTACGGCCCGACTCTTGGCAAACTTTGTTACGGGCGATCCTCGTGCATATCTCTTTACAAACACGAGAAACCTTAGACTTGCTTTATATGTAATACGAGGGCGTACCATCTGCGCAACGTTATTTCACTCGTGACGAAGGACACAGTCGAAAAATAGGTAAGTACGCAGAGTCGCATTTGACGTGGGCGTACCCGTTCCCTGCCCTGACCGTGTGTTGGTCCGGTTACTGTGCGCTATGGAAGATGTCGTTCCTTATTGGTTGGGCTGCCGGCTGGCAAGTATGTTACCAGGCGCTGATTGGCGAACGGCGTTCCAACGTGCTGCTGGCCAGTGACGCCATCTTGCTGTCGCGTGCGGCGTGATTTCGCGTAATAAGCGGCTGTTTCACCTCTGTATTCGCAACTACTCTGTGATACTGTTGTGAGCGCAGTGTTATAGTCTGTCTGTGGTGCACTTCTCAAATAGTTTGGCGTACTACAAAAACAGTAGTTCATTTTTCCACTATGCGTGTATCACCGTTGGGTTTTAGGACGCTTATCTTGTAGGTACCAAGTTTAATTAAAATATCCTATTATAACAGTGTTTTTTTCTTGTTTCGGATTTATGTTTTCACATTAAAGGGCAGTATCATTCGGGAGATAATTATGCTGTTAATAATAACATGTATGGTTATTATTCTATGCATCTAGGATAAACAAGACTTAGAACTAATTGGCGGAGAACCGGTAAGGTTCATTTCAAATAACTGCATTATTTTTTTNTCTAGGATAAACAAGACTTAGAACTAATTGGCGGAGAACCGGTAAGGTTCATTTCAAATAACTGCATTATTTTTTTCCGTAATAAGGGTGGAAATACACGTGGGGCACTATCATCCTCGTTACAGGTGGCCTGAATTGAATCGGCGACCTCTTGAAAGCTAGCCTGATTAGTTACCACATGACCAAAAGCAGTTGGTAATTCTGGTGGTTCTTAATCACCAGGACGAACTCGACTAGAAGCCGATATTACTCTTTCACGTAGGGCAAAATTAAGTTACAAATGTGACACAAATTTACAGAACGTGTAAGAGATAATTTCCTATGCAAAGAGGTTGACAAAGGTGTGGAAAAATAACATGACGAATCAGGAATAACCCGTACATTCTGTCGGAAATTTACACGACAATAAGAATTGAGGAATAAAAAAATTGTGCACCGATATGGTACAAATCCTTTGGAACATACATCCAAAATCTAAGTTCTGAAATCCACTCACCTTGATGGTCACTAGGCGCGAACTATCGTCTTGTAATCGTGGAACATAGTGCTATATATTAGACCACAGCATATTCCCAGGTATTGTTGTTCATTAATAATTTTTAACATAATTTTACAGTACAGGAATGTTAGTAACCTTTTTGAATAGAATGACCAGGAAAAATGAAACAGGCTACAAATAACTACAAATGTTTCGTTGTTATTGCCATAAGTTTTCTGGTGGAAAATGGCTAAATTTTTAGTTTAATCTTTACCTAAGGGGAAATTCTTAAAATAATTATATTAAAAAGAATTACTTTAACTTTTATAAATTAATATTATTATATTAATTATTTTGTTTAACAGATTTCCTACTTTGTACTACAAAGTTTCTGTTTATTTTTTTTAATTAATGTCTTGTAATCAGTACCTTCCAACATATTTTAACTACCGTATTCCACAGACTAAAAATAAAAACTTCAAGTACTAAAGATAAATGCGTAATATTATTTTCACCCTAATCGATATATAAACACGAAAATCAAGCAATGTAAATATTGGATGAAAGTAAGCTATAACACACTATACAACATTTATAATAATTTAATTATTTTATAATTGTTTCGCTATTTCGTAAGTTTAACAAACTATGAAATTACATACACCCGCAGAGATAAAGGTTCGCTAGTAAAAATCACACGTGATAAAAGGCACTTAAATTCAATTATAAGAAAAGAGGAAAGAATAAAAACAACTGCGTAATCTATAAAATTGACACGCCATCAGTTACTTTAACCAAAGAATTATCTCATCAATAATATCACACGTCAATGATTGTCAGTCACCAGCCGCTGAGCTAATGCGCTCACATCAATTGCCGTGTAATATTTTGTATTTTGAATTTAAATTGTTCATACGAAGTTCTATATCTCGTTACATGAACAATTTTTCATTAATAACTATTTTGTAAGCGCATTTTATAGTCGTTTTCCTTCAAATAATTCATGATTTTTCTTAGACTAAAGAAATGTCTCGCAGTACGCAAATTCCCAAAACATTATATAAACAATACAATTATAACTACTTAATAATATTTAATATGGATAGACTTATTTTTAAGACATTTTATGANCATTATATAAACAATACAATTATAACTACTTAATAATATTTAATATGGATAGACTTATTTTTAAGACATTTTATGACAATAAATGTCGTATACAGCAATAGTAGTTTTGTTGCAGTCTGTATATAGATTTCGATGCAAAAATTGTTAACGTTTTGCGATAATTTAATTATATAAACCACAAATTCAGTTAAAATGTTATAATAACCGTTTCAAAATTAACAAAATAATACTAACAGCTTGATTAANCATTATATAAACAATACAATTATAACTACTTAATAATATTTAATATGGATAGACTTATTTTTAAGACATTTTATGATAATAAATGTCGTATACAGCAATAGTTTTGTTGCAGTTTGTATATAGATTTCGATGTAAAAATTGTTAACGTTTTGCGATAATTTAATGACATAAACCACAAATTCAGTTAAAATGTTATAATAACCGTTTCAAAATTAACAAAATAATACTAACAGCTTGATTAAATTAAAATTGATATATAGTATACAAAAAAGTTTTCGTTTTAACGAAATGGTTTTAATTTATATTTAGAAGATGGAATTCTCTAAAACATAATAAGAGGATTTAGTTTTAATAAATTATTTTTGTACATGTACTGATTGTAAGGTTTTTATACGTTATTATTTAAAAAATTAGTCAAAGTTTGTATTCTTTTTTTTACTTGAAAATCGTACTTTGTATAAATTACTGCTCTCTCACTCTCTCTCTCTCTCCTTCTATATATATACATATATATATATATATATATATATATATATATATATATCAANAAGATGGAATTCTCTAAAACATAATAAGAGGATTTAGTTTTAATAAATTATTTTTGTACATGTACTGATTGTAAGGCTTTTATACGTTATTATTAAAAAAATTAGTCAAAGTTTGTATTCTTTTTTTTTTACTTGAAAATCGTACTTTGTATAAATTACTGCTCTCTCACTCTCTCTCTCTCCTTCTATATATATACATATATATACATATATATATATCAATATCAATAAAACAAACCCCATCGAAATAAACTAAGTAGTTTACATTCAGTTCTCGATTTTATATTTCGTAAATTTAGGCTAAGCGAGACCATTTCATTGCCCTTACAGAAGATAAATACTACAAGCTTTTCAACATGGCGTCTTATTTCGTATGAAATCTACCTTAGTGTTGATACAAGGCTCAGAATATACGCATAAANAGCTTTTCAACATGGCGTCTTATTTCGTATGAAATCTACCTTAGTGTTGATACAAGGCTCAGAATATACGCATAAATTTTCTGCATACGACAGTGGTTGTTTTTCCCATATATGTACACGATATTTCACCGTCATGTAAATGAATTTTACTCTAAGAGTGCAGTGATAATTACCTTACGTGTAAAGAAACAAGGTTTGTAAATATCACCCTACTCTTGACAGGTCATTTTATTGGTTATTCACGGTAAAGTTAGCACTTTTAGAAGCCCTCTCATTTGGAATAATGGTCAATAAATATATTTTATTTTAGCTTTAGACATTAACTTTGAAGTGCGGTGGAATATGCACACTGTGCTTCTCACTTACATGGCAATATTTATTTAAAAANAGCTTTTCAACATGGCGTCTTATTTCGTATGAAATCTACCTTAGTGTTGATACAAGGCTCAGAATATACGCATAAAGTTTCTGCATACGACAGTGGTTGTTTTTCCCATATATGTACACGATATTTCACCGTCATGTAAAGGAATTTTACTCTAAGAGTGCAGTGATAATTACCTTACGTGTAAAGAAACAAGGTTTGTAAATATCACCCTACTCTTGACAGGTCATTTTATTGGTTATTCACGGTAAAGTTAGCAATTTTGGAAGCCCTCTCATTTGGAATAATGGTCAATAAATATATTTTATTTTAGCCTTAGACATTAACTTTGAAGTGCGGTGGAATATGCACACTGTGCTTCTCACTTACATGGCAATATTTATTTAAAAAAGGTGGTTAAATGATAAAAAAAATGGCTGAAAGGAAAAAGTAAATAGGGTCTCGAAAGTGTATAGTGTATACCAACATTTTAACAGCGCAGTAATCGTCACCATTCTCAAGAAAACTGATCAACTCACTTTCTCTATAACTGATATTTCACAGCTTTGTGTGTACTGCAACCTTGTCAATAATACATGACTTGGCAAATTATTGCGTTAGCCAAGACTGTCCTTGATGCATAAGCACGATGTACAACTGTCCCTAAAGCTACGTAGCCAATGCTTGTCTGTGCTCATTGTTACTTACTAGTAGAAATAAATACTACACTATACATATTTGTTACTGAAAAATGGCTCTTTATCTGTTAGTATTTCCATTTCTGTATGAATATTTAGAAGACCTGCATTTTCCGCTGACGGGTTGTGTAATTTTCTGCGTGATTTTACCCCGTGACCCATAAAATATGCTTAAATTTTTGGCCTTGCCTGCATGTGAGGAAGGTTGCTCAGGCTTACTCACGCGTTGGGACAGTTGAAATTCTCTGTTTGCTATTTAAGTTATGAGTCTGACGCTAAGCGTACGCCTCGGGCGGCATCAGTTAAGCTTTGTAACGTTTAGTTCTGAAGGGTAAAACTGTACATAATCTAACGATGTAAATGAGCAGGAAAGCCTAATATTTAACGATTTAAAATTACAACAGTTGTTACCTGCCACACTAGATTTCTTTTTTTTTCTCATTTGATACAGCTCGAAGAAAAATATTTCAGATTATTTGCTATCGCCCTTAAAAATATTTACATCAAATTAAAGTAAAAATATTCAAAACAAATTACATGTTTGTAATAGCGACAGTAAATATAGAGCATACTTTTTAATAATCAAATAGTGTGTGTCACGGAGGAACCGTATAATTTGAAACATCTAAACAACTAAATTTCGTCGTAAAAGTTTGTTCTAAAGAATTTCTACTAAAATAAATTTATCACAAGAAAATGGTAAATGCCATCATTATTTAGAGATACCTTGGCATTAAGAAGGCGTGAAAAGGAGCAAAAGATGATTTCCTGCTTATTAAATACGACGCCGAAGTTCTGAAGAAGTTCGCTAACATNGGGCGTGAAAAGGAGCAAAAGATGATTTCCTGCTTATTAAATACGACGCCGAAGTTCTGAAGAAGTTCGCTAACATTCTTTCTTAATTTATTCATATTCGTCCAACTCAAGAGAGCTAGGGAAGGGGTAGGGAGGAAGTAATATAGCAGGGGAACAGTTACAACTGTTAATTCCAACCATTCTTAAAGTAGAATTTTTCTCTGCGAGTAGAAGAAAGTTTTGACTTCTACGCGCTCTCGTTAGCTAAAGTTTTACGTGTATCAAAATTATCTCACTTTGCTTTTCGCACGCCAGTACCTCGCTGTGACATTCAACAAACTCAGAGGTAGTCTGTGGCTTCTTCATAAGTTCCTTTTTTGAAAGCAAAAAAAAATAAAAAATCCGGAGCGGGCAAAAACCTTTGTACAAGTGGGTGTCAAATGTTAAATGTCGAGCGATTTCGTTAATTTTCCCACCGGTGTTAAGTGCCTTACAAACTTTCCCCGCTTCCCACTCCCAGAGAAGAACGGAAAATAAAATTAATCTCTTCCGGAAAGTTTATATTTTTCTTTCAGAAAAATTTAACAAGAGATTATTTTTTTATCTGGCTCAAAAGGGACGCCTGTAGAAAACTGAATGTTGTGATAACGCACCGTCGAATACGGACGCTCGTATGCGGAGAAAAAAATATTTTNACGCCTGTAGAAAACTGAATGTTGTGATAACGCACCGTCGAATACGGACGCTCGTATGCGGAGAAAAAAATATTTTGTATAGTGGTTATTCTGCCAAATTATTTTGTAGCTACAACAAAATCATTTTTTACTGGCCACAAACGTTTAGTGGTGAGAATTAAATAATTTTGTGTTCACCACAAGAATTATTTGGCAAGGTGAATATACTAAGAAAACATTTTGTGGTTGCCCAAAAATATTTTTTTTCAGTGTAGGAGTATAATGGTTGCCACGCTAGCCAACATTACATTATCTTGGTTGATTATCTTGGTTGTGGCATTATCAGAGAAACTTGAAAACTTTTTTTTGAGAAAAACGCTTCTTCGGTAACACTCTAGCTAGTTAATTAACATTTTGAGATTGGACAATCAAGTTTCGGACCCCGCTAAGTTCATTGCAGAACAATCCNCAAGTTTCGGATCCCGCTAAGTTCATTGCAGAACAATCCCCAAGTTCTACTTTAGAGTATCAGAATACTCATTGGGCCAATGAAATGGGATAGTAGCTTCATACGTGCACGACAGCCAGTAAGGAAGCAAAATTGTCGGGCATTGTCTCTATAGCCTGTTCGCAGTACACATTTGAATCAAACCTTTGGAAAATCGCCCCACGTAAGAACTTGCTTGGTTGTTTCCCAAATATTTCATGAGTCACGAACGTTTTATACCTGCGTTAACCCGTTCAAGCACAGTGTACACATTTGTACACATCACGCACGTGTAGGTAATTTTTTGACTGTTTTGCACACTGCGAATCTCAATGACCAATGATCATACCTGTAGGTAAATGATTTGCAAACTGTCTTATTGTTCTAGGTCATAATTGGTTCATATTACTGTAGCCGAACATATGGATTACAGTTATTGGTTGTGACAACTAAACAAGGGTTCTGTCGACTCAAGTACAGCACGCGTCATAAAATTTGTTATTTGCAACACCTGAAACCATACATTTAAGTGGGTCTCAAAAACAGTTAACATAAAAGTATTGTTATATGGACGCCTGAGGGGCGTATCTCAGTTCTTGAGGGATGGAGGACTTAATAAAAATAAAAGAACATAATTTGATTTTTTATTTTTTCACACAGCTATTCTTTCCAGCATTAATCGATCTATCTCCACTATTATTCTTTTTACTTCTCAGTGAGCGCAATATTTAATGTCTATTTCAACTCTAATTAAAGTCCTTCTTTATGTCCCTGTTGGTTATTGTCAATTAGCCCATACTCATCACTAACGCACGTTCAGTCTGTCTGTTGCCATCATCTGCAATATCTTTCACTCACGCATCCAGTCCAACAGTTCAGCCTGCAGTTGCACTCTTCACTGCTCCAACGCTCGCAGTCGCAGGTTTTCCTCCCGCTGGTCGCTTCTCTCGCCGCCCGTCGTCTGTCGCTCGGAACTCAGTCACTCATCCATTCAACAACTGCCGGTCGGGAGGTCCGTCGCACAATTTATACTCTGCTGGCTTTGAGCTGGAAAGTTCGACGCATCCCGAGTCACGCTTAGACATACTCGGGCAGCAAACTACTTAGAAAATTCTTTAGATAAATGTTGAAACTCAATAAAACGCGCTCCGCGAAAAGGATTATCGTGTCGGCTCGTTTTTTTAAAACTGATATGACGTTCCAGGTTTATCGATCACCTGTCATTCAAAAACATTCCTTTGACTTGCCGCCGTCACTATCATATAACTGCTCTGTCCTTCACTTCCACTCGCTCGCGCGGAACAAAGCAGTGAGAGCGTAACAGTATCTTGTTTTTTGGTAAAATAGGCTTTACTTATAGTTTATTAAAAATTATTATATTTCATTTATAACTAATATGAAAGAAAACGGAGACAGTTGGTGTGTTGGTGATGCCTAGAATAAAAAGTTCCTATGGAAAATGTTATTACACGNTACACCGAGTGCGCACGATTACGGTACGTCGTCTTTTAGGTGTAATTTTCTAGACTCGGCGAAGCATTGTTCCCATCAGGCGGAGGAATAACCTGGTAGTAGAAATTTAGCAGGGCTTCGGAAAAGTTGAAAGTAACCATGAATGGATCATAGACACTGACTGGCGGGGGTCCAATAAATGAAAACTTGCACTTGCAATACATATGTGAATACATTTCTTTTTACCATGTAATGTTATTACGCAAAGTTCTGAATTATTTACAAAAAAAAAAAAAATGAAAACGAAGCAGAAATGAAATATTCCATACAACTTGGGCGCAGGAGTTTGGGTTCTCNACGCCTGTATAAAACTGAATGTTGTGATAACGCACCGTCGAATACGGACGCTCGTATGCGGAGAAAAAAATATTTTTTATAGTGGTCATTCTGCCAAATTATTTTGTAGCTACAACAAAATAATTTTTTACTGGCCACAAAAGTTTAGTGGTGAGAAGTAGACAATTATGTGTTCACCACAAAAATTATTTGGCATGGTAAATATACTAAAAAAACATTTTGTGGTTGCCCAAAAATATTTTTTTCAGTGTAGGGGTATAATGGTTGCCACACTAGCCAACATTACATTATCTTGGTTGATTATCTAGGTTGTGGCATTGTCAGAGAAACTGGAAAACCTTTTTTGAGAAAAACGCATCTTCGGTAACACTCTAGCTAGTTAATTAACATTTTGAGATTGGACAATCAAGTTTCGGATCCCGCTAAGTTCATTGCAGAACAATCANAATCAAGTTTCGGACCCCGCTAAGTTCATTGCAGAACAATCCCCAAGTTCTACTTTAGAGTATCAGAATACTCATTGGGCCAATGAAATGGGATAGTAGCTTCATACGTGCACGACAGCCAGTAAGGAAGCAAAATTGTCGGGCATTGTCTCTATAGCCTGTTCGCAGTACACATTTGAATCAAACCTTTGGAAAATCGCCCCACGTAAGAACGTGCTTGGTTGTTTCCCAGATATTTCATGAGTCACAAACGTTTTATACCTGCGTTAACCCGTTCAAGCACAGTGTACACATTTGTACACATCACGCACGTGTAGGTAATTTTTTGACTGTTTTGCACACTGCGAATCTCAATGACCAATGATCATACCTGTAGGTAAATGATTTGCAAACTGCCTTATTGTTCTAGGTCATAATTGGTTCATATTACTGTAGCCGAACATATGGATTACAGTTATTGGTTGTGACAACTAAACAAGGGTTCTGTCGACTCAAGTACAGCACGCGTCATAAAATTTGTTATTTGCAACACCTGAAACCATACATTTAAGTGGGTATCAAAAACAGTTAACATAAAAGTATTGTTATTTGGACGCCTGAGGGGCGTATCTCAGTTCTTGAGGGATGGAGGACTTAATAACAATAAAAGAACATAATTTGATTTTTTATTTTTTCACACAGCTATTCTTTCCAGCATTAATCTATCTATCTCCACTATTATTCTTTTTATTTTTCAGTGAGCGCAATATTTAATGCCTATTTCAACTCTAATTAAAGTCCTTCTTTATGTCCCTGTTGGTTACTGTCAATTAACCCATACTCATTACTAACGCACGTTCAGTCCGTCTGTTGCCATCATCTGCAATGTCTTTCACTCACGCATCCAGTCCAACAGTTCAGCCTGCAGTCGCACTCTTCACCGCTCCAACGCTCGCAGTCACAGGTTTTCCTCCCGCTGGTCGCTTCTCTCGCCGCCCGTCGTCTGTCGCTCGGAACTCAGCCACTCATCCAGTAAACAACTGCCGGTCGGGAGGTCCATCGCACAATTTATACTCTGCTGGCATTGAGCTGGAAAGTTCGAAGCACCCCGAGTCACGCTTAGAGATACTAGGGCAGCAAACTACTTAGAAAATTCTTCAGATAAATTCAGAAACTCAATACAACGAGCTCCGCAAAAAGGATTATCGTGTCGACTCGTTTTTTGAAACTGATATGACGTTCCAGGTTTATCGTTCGCCTGTCATTCAAAACATTCCTTTGACTTGCTGCCGTCACTATCATATAACTGCTCTGTCCTTCACTTCCCCTCGCTCGCACGGAACGAAGCAGTGAGAGCGTAACAGTATCTTGTTTTTTGGTAAAATAGGCTTTATTTATAGTTTATTAAAAATGATTATATTTAATTTATAACTAATATGAAAGAAAACGGGAGACAGTAGGCGTGTTGGTGATGCCTAGAATAAAATGTTCCTATGTAAAATGTTATTACACGGAGTGCGCACGATTACGGTACGTCGTCTTTTAGGTGTAATTTTCTAGACTCGGCGAAGCATTGTTCCCATCAGGCGGAGGAATAACCTGGTAGTAGAAATTTAGCAGGGCTTCGGAAAAGTTGAAAGTAACCATGAATGGATCATAGACACTGACTGGCGGGGGTCCAATAAATGAAAATTTGCACTTGCAATACATATGTGAATACATTTCTTTTTACCATGTAATGTTATCGCGCAAAGTTCTGAATTATTTACAAAAAAAAAATGAAAACGAAGCAGAAATGAAATATTTCATACAACTTGGGCGCAGGAGTTTGGGTTCTCACAGACATTTATGTTTAATTTATTTCTGAATGCGACCACAGTAAAATTTTTCCGGTCATCCGATCGCCTCTTTTAAACCTTTCTTATCAATATTCTCAGCACTTACGGATTCCTCGTAGTTATTATAAGCGTTTTTTTTTTCTTTTACAAAATGAAACAAGCAGTGTCTGACCTCACGTGAAATTTAAACGTAAACAGACCAGCAGCGCTAATACGGAAGATTACTCAGAGTTAGATCATTTCTCTGCTGTCGGGTGTTTAGAAAGGTACTGCCCTGATCACCCGCTACGGTGGCAATTTTGAACACCTTCTGGATTAAAAGCGTAATTTAAAGTTGAACTAACAGTCGTTAGAAACGCTGTTTTCATTATATATAAAACACGTTCTGAAATTAAGCACGGTACATTAAAAGTGCGATATATTTTATTTATTTGAAGGTATTTCATAGCCGTACGGGTTAAAGTGTTGCTGTTACAAGGCGAAGAGGGCAAACAGTCCCAAGTACGATTAATTTTTGTACTCTCTCCCTTTTGCACATTAATGAGTGAATAAATTTGGACGGCTCTTAACATCGATGTCTTGGATGACTATGAGGGTGCTTGAGGTGAGTATGGAGCAGCGCCCGAATGAAAGGGCGGGGGAAACGGGAGATTCTCGAGAAAACCCGCCGACCAGCGGCATCGTATGGCACGATTCCCACATGCGAAAGTCTGGTGATCCGGTCGGAGATTGAACCCGGTTCGCCTTGGTGAGAGGCGAGCAGGCTAACCGCTCAGCCACCGCGGCCCCGACTTGTTACAGTTATTAACTAAGTATTGTATAATTTATCTACAATTGCAGAATTAGCGTGTATTTTTCCAAGCCTCGTCTCTCAGCTGTTAGGTGGTGACTTGTTGCTATAAGTCTATAAGTCGCTATTTGTTGGAATGTCCGTCTACAGGAAACGTTGAAGGTAACAATTAAATGCGTTTTATTGATGCCTTCTCACCCCACGACAATAAGAGTATTATTTTTTAAATGATACGCCATTCGTCGTGGCTTGCACTGTCAAGAGATAATTTTTAATGGGCATGATATACGTATTAAATAGAGCCTCAATTTGATGGCTGCTGTTACGTAGGGTAATAGAAAATCTTTAACGATTTTCTTTCGCCTGGGACAGGGTCAGAGTTGAATTTAAGGAAGTATACACAAAGTGAAACTGACTGTTTCATCAGATGGACGGACTTGTACCAGCCAGCCTGACGGATAACTGTGGTGAACTTCGATGTGGCTGTGGTGCGGTACAGTGGTAGAAACCAGATGGCAAAAAAAAAAAAAAAAAAAACAAGAGTACGCCAGGAAAACTACACCACGCTTATAGTGCGGTAATCGAGTACAATATCTCAAATATTATTTGAAGATAAAGACTTCATTCGAATAAGAGATTAAGAAGAACACCTTAAATATTTCTACAGCACTTTTCCAGTTTACAATCACTAATAATCCAGAGAAACTTGAAGTTGTTTCTCTAATTCAATTCGGTGATCTACCACACTTATTCATTCAGTATTTCCCTGTTGTACGAATCACCACTGAGCTCAGTCACTGAGATCAAAAATGTGACTAGGCCTATTCGCTGATCTGATTTTATACTTATAGATGTAACACAAGCTGAACTTAAAATGCCGTGCAGAAATATCCGGTGTTCTGCCAGGAGTAGCACGATGGCCTGCACACTGCAGAGCCAGCGAAGGCGCTGATGCATGGATGCGAAGAATCGTTCCACCCCATTGGTTCGTGCGAACATTCGTTTTTTAGCCCCGTACACGTGGGCGAGGTTGGACCCCAAGCCTTGCCCAAAGGTTGGTCCCTGCAATAAACTGTCTACCGTTTCCTTAGGGAAGAGGGGGGAGGAGGAGGTCCACTTCTTCTAAAAATCTTTTTAAAATGCTTTCTCCTCGCATTTAAGGGTAATCAGTTCCCGTCATCTTGGATTTTGACTATTTTTGCCATAATTTCTATTTAAGAAAGTTTAATAAAAAATTTTTCACGATATGGCATAAATACACTGAAGAACCAAAAAAAAACTGCTACACCTGCCTAATATCGTGTAGGACCCCCGCGATCACGCAGAAGTGCCGCAAGACGACGTGGCATGGACTCGACTAATGTCTGAAGGTATTCAGGAGGAATTGAAATCTGCACCAATTTGAGAAAGGGTTGCACGTCTGTCACGTTTAATGATTCTCGTCAGTCGTCGTTTGTCCCGTTCGTTCACGATCTTTTTCCGGCCGCAGCGATGTCGAAGATTTGATGTTTTACCGGATTCCCGATATTCACGGTACACTCGTGAAATGGTCGTACGCGAAAATCCAAATTTTATCGCTACCTCGGAGATGTCATGTCTCATCTCTCGTGCGCCGACTGTAACGCCACGTTCATACTCAATTAAATCTTTATAACCTGCCATTGTAGCAGCAGTAACCGATCTATCAACTTTGCCAGACGCTTGTTGTCTTATACAGGCGCTACCGACCGCATCGCGTTACTCTGATTGGTTCCATACCTCTGTTATTTGCATACGCACGCCTATACCAGTCTTTTTTACTCTCCAGTGTAATAGCGCCTTAAGCTTAATCAAATTGTTACATCTCTAGTGAGTTTATTAATTTTTTACTAGTGATTGCCGGCAAGAAATATATAATTAGTTTTTGCTTTCGGTTACAGAACTGGTTCTGGAAACAGCAGCCTGGCAATACATGTTTTATAACATGTGCATGTAATGCCCTGCGCCTTTTCGACGCCCGAAATAAAATACAAAATATCTGATGCAATTTACGGTGAAAATTCCGAAAATCCAAGATGGCGGGGACTGATCTCCCTTAAGCCCGAAATAAATTTATTCTTACTAAAACCCCTATAAAGACGTTACAATTCACTCTCTTTTATTAAAATCATTGGTATTAAAATTCATATGATGTTGAAATAAACTTCTAGTAAGGGTCAAACGTATTTTCCAGACATTGTAAAATGTTTGCGATTTACGATAAGTTACTTTCAGTTAGTTAGTTAATAAATATCATCACAGAACCACGTTGCCCTTATTGCTGTAGTAAACATAAAATTTTACATTCAATTTTTTGAAACAGCATGTGAAGTAACCAATTTGAGCCTTATTTTTGCTTTAAAATAGCATGCGAGAAAAATAATATTCAATATAATCATACAATTGATATCGTAAATTAGTACGAGGAAAAATAGTTAAAACGCGAAATGGTGTAGTCTCTAATTATAAGAAAGTGTAAACCTGTTTGCGTCTCATACGAGAGCGCGAAGGATCCTTAGATGCTGGGGCACGTAGTATCAGTTTTTGTTATATTCTGTTCACGGTTAATCGAACATCTTTGAAATCAACCTATGAAAAAATGTCTACGCTCCTACCTGCACGTATTTAAAGGGGAAAATTGGTTGGAATACGCCCAGTAAAGTTGGTAACGTCGGAGGGAAAGTAGCCCCATGTCTTAACGTTGAATTAAAAATGAAAACTTGTGAAAATAATGAAATTTTTTGTATTTTTTTACTTCCTATTTTTTAATGTTTATAATTGCGTAAATTAGTAGATTTGTAAAGTATTAAGGCTACTTTTCTATTAATTTCACAGTTTTACTTTGCCTGCACACGAATAAAGTGATTAGGCCCATGGCATTGTTAATTTTACACATGGAAGTCTTGACGCTGAACTGAAAGCGTTACGAAAACATTTGTAAATACTGAAATGGTTTATTTTGCGCTCTGTTTTCTTTTAATGTGTTTAAGTGGAGAATAATAAGCAGACTGGTAAAATATTAACGGTTCTAATAATTTGGTAGTTTTGCTTGACCGACGCATGAATACAAAGTTATACGGCCCATGACAAGGTTGATTGTACATATGGTGGAAGAA
Source organism: Clitarchus hookeri (assembly GCA_002778355.1). Classification (NCBI taxonomy): domain Eukaryota; kingdom Metazoa; phylum Arthropoda; class Insecta; order Phasmatodea; family Phasmatidae; genus Clitarchus; species Clitarchus hookeri. Next base: position 51,046 of record NQII01001984.1, on the reverse strand, counting down.
TACACAGTATGCATACAAGTAGATCTTTAATCATGGCTTTCAAAAGTTCTCAGTTCACCGTAAATAAAGTTTATTCTACTCAGTTTAGAAAAAAAAAACGATATTTCTTACGTGAGAGTTTGACATAAGGAAAATTTCCGCCGCTAGGTGCGCAGTGTTCCAAAACGTAACTTTTATTTAAANATTACGTGAGAGTTTGACATAAGGAAAATTTCCGCCGCTAGGTGCGCAGTGTTCCAAAACGTAACTTTTATTTAAAATTTTAAGTTACGGGAATAATATAAGATAAAGATTTTACTTAGTTACGAAGTCATTTTATATTTAATTCATGATTATTACAATAATTATTTTGTTTTAACGTAGATAACGGAGAAAATCTGGTACAATGCCGACACTAGCGCTTACCTAGTGGCGGAAATTTTTGGCTGCCAAATTTAACATTGATCTTCCCAATCTGTAGTAGAAGTAACTTTACCGTGAACGGTTAGTACCTTTATTTTTTTTTTCTTGTGTTCGTACACCTCATGAAAAATCTGCGCCGGGCGAGTCAACAAGGAGAGTCTAGGGGTCGGGTGAAGGCGCGGATCCGAGAGCAGACCGCGGGCGGCTGCTGACAGTCGGGATGAAAGCCTTATCCTGTTCGGAGGAGCCGCTTGAAGGCTCGCCACTCTTCTCTCCGCGTCAAGATCCTTGCGAGGCACACTTGTACGGTATACCGATACCGCAGTGGCAGCAAGCCCGCCTCGTGACGAAGGTGAAGCATACAACGTGCAAGGTATCACTGGGGGAGACTTATGTAGAACATGAACGTCGCCATTTTGGTGATTCCGATGTACTGTCCCAAACAAGGCTAGGGAAAGGGAACGACAGTACACAAACATATCGTGAGCCGTTACAATGCCGCACACAGACATCGCGAATTACGTAAGTCAGGAGGTTGGTGTTCACTGTAAAATTTATAAGCTGTTAGACTACTCACGCATATTTATAGCCGATTAAAAAAAAACCAAACTGTGGTGTTTTATTGCTACATATTTAAATTTCGTGTGGGGAGTGCACCCAGGGCGAGGTGACACCCTCCTAACGACGGGCTTTCAAGCTGGGGCCCGTGTGTGCCCGTCTTCCCCGGACATGACATGAAATGAGACCCTAGGGCGGAGCGGCTCTGGAATGCAAGGACGAGGGAAACGGGAGCATCCCGAGAAAAACTCGCCGGCAAGCGGCATCGTCCAGCACGATTCCCACGTGCGAAAATCCGGGAGTGAACCCGCCGGGGATCGAACCCNCGGCATCGTCCAGCACGATTCCCACGTGCGAAAATCCGGGAGTGAACCCGCCGGGGATCGAACCCGGATCGCCGTGTGGCTACCTATTACCGTAAGTCAACGCGTGCTTATTATTACCTTGTATTTATTATAATTTTATTTGGGATTGAGTGGGTAATGGCCCCCATCCTCCTCCCTCGAAGTATTCTAATAGTGTAAAACGTTTACTCACACAAAATACAAATCCTAACTTACTGAATACTTGAAATGTTATTGGAAACTATTGTAAGTTGTATCTCGGTTTTAAATAAATCGCAATTATACGCAAAGTCAAATAAATTGAGTATACAATAAAAATTTTAATTATGGGTTAGCCACTACATTAAATATTTGACGAATGCAATTTTACTGATATAATTAAACTACATTTTCGCGATTAAGGGCTTATCTGTTTTTAATTGCAAAAAATGGGCTTTTTAATACGCCAGGTAGTGGGGATGGAAAGATTTATTGCAGAACCAGAATATAATTTTCACATAACATAAGTAACGATGACAAAACCGATCACTCTGTGCGTGGCTCCAAGTAGCTGTAATATATTTCATTACTAACTAAAACTTTTAAGATTTCACGTTATAAATCCACCCGTCAGATTCGGTGATAAAAGCGGGTACACATTTTAAGCAATTAACAATGCCGACTAAACATATCTTCTCGGAGTATGCACATGTGAACACATGTTCAGCGTATGTAGATCTATTTGACTCCTTTCTTCCTTTTGCATCATATATTTAGACTGTGATTAACAGTCCTTGCCGTGAGATACCTGTATATCGAGGGATGTAAGTAGTCCTACTGGAATATTTGATAAAAAATAATGAAATATTATAATTGTGGGCGTATGCCATTACTGGGCTATGTCGTGTCAGAAAATTCAAGACGAGTGTATGAAAACGTATATTGAAAGAAGCCAAGATTAGCTGTAGAGACATTATACAAATTCATTAAAAGAAATCCCACACGAAATTTAGTGGAAATTTAACAAAAGTTATTATATAAAAACATAACGATTAACCAAAGGAAAAAAACAACGAAGTAAGAAGAAAATATACCAACGTCGTAAAAAAAAATAATTCTGAGACAATACGATTAGGATAACACANAACAACGAAGTAAGAAGAAAATATACCAACGTCGTAAAAAAAAATAATTCTGAGACAATACGATTAGGATAACACACTTTAACACTCAGGCAAAGACGTTTCCAAAAAATAAAAACTAACTCGACTATAGAACGACCCTAAACTGTTCGTTTTCTCACACGAACTACTGGCGACTTTCAAGCTGTTTCAGGACGAGGACAGACGTCAGTTCACGAAATGTCGCTAGTAGTTCTTCAGTCGTCTTACGAAACCAACTGGCTACTTCTGTCNTCGTCTTACGAAACCAACTGGCTACTTCTGTCACACGATTTGCTATGCTGTTCACGGTTATTTGAGAACTTTTAATAAAATCAACCTTTGAAATATCTCACTGCCGCTACCTGCACGTGTTTCAACGGGCACGCTGACTGGAATGCGGCCAGTAAAGTTGGTAACGAGGGAAGGAAAGAAGCCCCATGCATTAACAATGAATTCAAAGAGTTAGGGAAACACGTGTGGATACTGAAATGATTTCTTTTGATTTCTGAATTTTCAATGCATATGAAAGAATGAGCACAAATCGTAAAATATCAACTTTGCTGTTAATCTCACAGCCAGCGCACGAATAAAGTGATAGGCTCATGACATTGTTAATTATACATAGGGCCAGTGACTTTTCGCGTAAAAATCGGAGCACACAGTAGACTTCAAAACTATATACACACCTCAGCTGTTGTTATACCTCCATTGGCTGCTGGTGCCGTGTCCGTCTTTGACCAAGCCACTCAGGACTAAGTAACTCCGACACCGAACCTTCGTGATTCGTGCGCAAACGGTTAACACGGGCCAGAACGTTTTTTTTTTTTAGCCAATCAGAGAAGCTGGACGACCCTAGAGTGCTTTGATCTGTATCTTGTATCGAAATCTTTTCGCGAAATATCACTGCCCTTAATTATACATATGAAGGTAGAATACACAATGTGCATACAAGTAGATATTAAGCAGGAATTTCAAAGTAGCTCAGTTTATGGTAAACAGCCTATAAAAATAAGAACGACCGCACTGTCTACGAAGGTCACGTTTCTCAAAACTTAAAGATCATACAAGCAATCGGTATCCATTAATTTACACAGACTTAATGTTTTCCCATATAATTTTTCAGGGATTTTTTAAAAAAACCGCGTCAGACCTGGTGTACACAATTGTAAACATAACGCACAAGCATATAGTTTTTGGATGATAGTCTTCACTGCGTGGCTCAATTTCCCAACGAACGACTTTATTCTGTGGGTAACTGATTGATAAACCGCGCTACCGTTCCAAATTATGAATGGTTCATATTCATATCGCGGAACACAAAGCAATGTATGGCGATCACGAGGCAAGTGTTATCCCTGATTAAAAGAACAGCACGTATCAGAATAGTTGCTATCGGGGATATCTGAAACCACAAATTAACTCGGGTCTGAAAGGGTTAGTGTCGTCGTATCTTCAGATTTCCTTACGGCGCGCAGATGCTATGTTAGACTCAAATACCGCTAATCGGAAAACAAAGACAGACTTCACGTCAACGATAAAGACTTCACGTCTACGTTTGTTTCTCTGCGCGCTCCCATTCAGAAACGGTTCCGTTGCTGGCGTCAGTGATACCACCGCCTTCTGAAAAAAAAAAAAATTTAAAGCCCTTCGGAGGCGGGGACGAACTGTTGATCGCTCACTCCGCGCGACCCGACTTCCCGCTGAAACTCGGGAGCCTGTTTCGGGAGGGAGGGAGACAAACGCGGGGTTAAACCGCGATTTACGCGAGTTTCGAGAACTCGCTGGCCCCGGACCGCGGGAACTTCGCGCGAGCCACTAAAGCGCAGAGCTGCGTGAAAAGCGATAAAGAGACCCGGCGCTAAAGCGACAAGCTCCTCTGAGTCCCGATCAGAGCGTGTCAGCTGGATGCGGTGAAGCTATTTCTGTAATGTGATCGACAGCGGTCGACTACTTTCCTATTTGTTTACGAGAGATGTGATCGATAAAAGTCGATCTTCAGTAGTCCTACTGCGGTATTTCCTGAAATCGAAGGATGCCGCGGTGGTGTAGTGGTCTAACCATTCGCCTCCCACCGCGGCGAACCGGGTTCGATTCCCGGCGAGGTCGCTTCTGGATTTTCGCACGTGGGAATCGTAGAGGACGATGCCGCTGGTCGGCGGGTTTTCTCGAGGATTTCCCGTTTCCCCCACTCTTGCATTCCGGCGCTACTACGTTTACGCCTCGCTTCACCCTCATCGCCTTTCAAGACCCAAATTTTAAGAGCTGCCCAAATTTCTCCACTCAACTCCACTCCTGAAATCGACTTTGTTTTCAGTTTCCTTACAACTAAAAATTGTTGAAGTCCCGGGAAAACTGTCTGAAGCCGTTCAATCTGTATCGGAACATTGACGAACCCCCTCAGAAAGAACCTAAGGAATATAAGTTCGGAAAACTACGCTTTCTCTTGATACGTATTACAAGAGTAAAAATTCCGCCTCTCTCACGCAAGGAGTACTTTTCAGAGTGTCTGAAATGATTTAAACAAAAAAAAATACAGAAAATGACGTAAATATATTTTTACACGAAAATACATCGCACTTCATATTAGTCGGGAATACGAATTTCAACAGATTTCACGTATAGTACACATTATTTTGAAAGCCTTCTTTATAGCTCAAAACGGCACTTAAATATATAGCTATAGCTTGACGCTATACCGCCACTGTGGAAGACAGTGTGGCTTATAGTGTCTTGGTTAAAGCCTCCAGGCACAGACTATAATGTGCTTGGAGGTTGAGGGTATTGTAATAATGAAGCCTTTTACTGTTTCATTTGTTAAGGACGAATATATTGTCTTGAGTTTACACAAGTACTACATACATCAGCCCTTCCGAGGTGTGGTACCTAATTTAACTACTCGTATTCACTGGGCGACTTCGTGGTTGTGACACCTCCCAGAGCTGTGGTTTAGGAGGAAGGACTAACTGTGACAACAGATTTCCTGGTTAAATGATGACTTCATTTGTCAGTGCGATTGGAGTTCACAAAAAAAAATCTAGTTTTATTATTCCTTGAACAAGTTATAATTCACACACGAGCTCTCGAGACAACTCCCTCNTGGTGTAGTGGTCTAACCATTCGCCTCCCACCGCGGCGAACCGGGTTCGATTCCCGGCGAGGTCGCTTCTGGATTTCCGCACGTGGGAATCGTAGAGGACGATGCCGCTGGTCGGCGGGTTTTCTCGAGGATCTCCCGTTTCACCCACTCTTTCATTCCGGCGCTACTCCGTTTCTGCCTCGCTTCACCCTCATCGCCTTTCAAGACCCAAATTTTAAGAGCTGCCCAAATTTCTCCACTCAACTCCACTCCTGAAATCGACTTTGTTTTCAGTTTCCTTACAAGTAAAAAATTGTTGAAGTCCCAGGAAAACTGTCTGAAGCCGTTCAATCTGTATCGGAACATTGACGAACCCCCTTCAGATAGAACCTAAGGAATATAGGTTCGGAAAACTACGCTTTCTCTTGATACGTATTACAAGAGTAAAAATTCCGCCTCTCTCGCGCAAGGAGTACTTTGCAGAGTGTCTGAAATGATTTAAACAAAAAAATTACAGAACATGACATAAATATATTTTTACACGGAAAGACATCGCACTTCATATTAGTCGGGAATACGAATTTCAACATATTTCGCGTATCGTACACATTATTTTGAAAGCCTTCTTTAGAGCTCAAAACGGCACTTAAATATATAGCTATAGCTTAACGTAAACTACATGAATAACTGCGAAACTCGCAGTAGAGAACCCGCTTTTCTGAGGCTCTGCTCGAGTTTTGCTCAGGTTATTCCTCCGCATCATGCAGGCGAAGCTGAACCAAGTCTTGAAAATTAAACGAAAATGACAACACGCAACATTCGCTAGAACTATTCCTTACTAAGCCGTTACCAACACACACATTTTTTCTCTTTATTTTCAGTAACATAAGTTACGTAGTACATTATGAACTATAGATAAAATGTAATTGAAAGTTCAGTTTAACCAAATATATTATACATTTACGTTAATGAATGTATAAAACACTTTTGATACGTGGCACATTAGTAAACAACCAAAAACGTCGCACGTAACGTGATTTTTCAAGGCTCGATTTAAAAAAAAAAAATTATGAATATACTGCAAATTGACTACACATAGAATTTCGCTACAACCGATTCACTAGTAAAATCACAAGAGTTGTCCCGTAAAGTCCACGAGCAGACTGCACGTCACTCGATTGCTTTGCGAATAGTGGCGATGGGACGCTTGATGTGTATGCCAGTGTGGCCCTTAATCGTGTCTTGGCTTGTGGTGCTTCGTAAGGCGTGCGTCTCGAAGAAGACTCGTCACTGCCGCTGTCAACTTTGTGCACTGTAGATTCTTTCAACTTGAGCGATGCTGTACGCTGTATCTCACGAATGAAAATTGTGTACAGCTGGTGGACGGCTGAGTAAGCACTTTTGAAATCTACCTTCGTAAAATATACCTGCCCAGCATATTCGAACGGACATACTGGTTATGCATTCTCTCTGTAAAAATGGCAGTGATATATAAGAAGTAGTTTCTTGTATTAACATCACATTCGCAGTGTTACGTTTAAACACAAAAAAAGTGTTTTAATTATTTCCCGTTAGTATTATGCACGTAAGGCTAATAATTTGCATATTAGTCTAATATTTATGTTACTAACAATTTCACAGTTTTCATATTGTCTGATGTAAGAATAAAGTGGTCGGGTCGATTGCGATATTAATTTTACACATGGTGAATGGAAACAAAATTTACAGAAAAATGATTCTAAGCAAGCCCTGCTTAGAATCAGAAGTGCTTGGCTATAAACAGCCTCTAACAGCCTGTCGATAAAAAATATTTCAAATAACGACTCTAATGGAAATAATGTTGGATATACATTTTATTATGTACGAAAACAACGTAGCCCTAGCTTCCTTAATATTTGGCACTGATTTTACAAGGTCTGATTTTCTATATGTCCTGAATTTACTTTTTCAGATAAATGGATGTTATCTAAGTGAAATTCTTACTTTCTCGTTCATCGTTGCCTCTGAAGTATTTTCCAGTTAAACGGCTACTGCGAAAGAGCTGTATACACCTTAATGGACGAGTAGCAGAGTCTGTCCTCGATGCGACAGAGGTATGAAGCTAGCCGGAGAATATAAAAAGGATAACGAGGGACGAGGATGCCTATTCTCGTTTTGTTTCTGGAACAGCTTGTGGCAGCTCGCCAAAGTAGACATTTTCTGCGTGTTAGAAGTCCTCTCAAGCGAATTTCCTCTCGTTGTATGGCGTAATATTGAAGATAAAAACGTTATATGTATTCTCTTCTTGCTTTATACCTAGTATACCCAAGATTTCAATATTAAAGAAAAATCCCTACAACAAACATTTTAGCCATTTTCACGTTTTAAAAAATGTATACTTGCGCAAGCGCACGAGTGACTCAAAGTTTGGAGTAAAATTTCCCTTATCGGCTATAAATTAGTATATCCCTTTAAAAAAACCACTAAATATTTATTATATAAATGTTTTATTAGAAATGTTTTATACGCCATTTGGCGAGCCGAGACGTTGGGGCCCTTCAGTAAAATCGCCTTCAGCTTCTGTGACTGACTCGTTGTTGTTTTAGTCATATTTATTTATCAGTGATCGAAACATGGCGTCTCCTTTGCGTGTAACTACTTTAAAACTTTTTTTTTCTATACGTATGACGAAAACTCTCGTGAACATTATTTACATTGAATTAACAGTTATTGAATTTTCGTTGACATGTGCGCACATCTCTTCTTACTCGACAATATTTCTTGTTTTTCTTTATACCTCCTACTCGTATATACGAAGTTCGTAAAGATAGTTACGTAAATAAACGAATACCTTGGTTTATTAGATCATTAGTCTTCCACCCATTTCACGTAAAGTAATTTTTTTACGCCCACGAACCACTTCCATTGCGAACATTATTACTTCATGAACCCTCCCTTAGCCGGCGAACACCGGAACCACGCACCAACTAAGTAGAGACTGCCATGTATTTCTCCCAGCTCTTATTTTGTGCTACAAATTGTAAACATGTTGTTCTGTTATTGCCAACATGAAAACATTCGTTAAAGCACAGCAACTAACTTTACATAGAATGGTGTAAAATTACTATTACTATGTAGCAGAAAATAAACTGCAGCATTCGTGTATTTTCTCACCACGGAAAGTAAATTTACATAGACATCGTAATTGCAATTTGACCACTGTGTATGTGTATTGTTACACTTACAAAAAAGTAAAATAGCAGATTCACTGTTATTGTAATTACACCATTTCTGTACATTTTCACTGTTTTATTAAGCAATTTTACCGTCGGGATATGTTCTTTTACAATGGCGTGATGATAATTCACATATTTTGTATGTGTATTTCTATAATTTTCGTGTTATTATACTCCGTTTTGTAACTTGATAGTTTAACAGAGTTATAAAAAGTTATCTCCAAAATGTGAGTAACGATTGACTTAAAATATAGTATATGTAGTTATATACAAAAACCAACATATTGCATCAGCGGGAGTTAAGATTTCCTTTTGAACACACAAAAGGAGTTCGAAGTAGTTCTACTCCCTACCGCTAGATCGCATGTTTTAAACAAATGCTTGTAGTTATATTTGAATTCACAGGACCATTAGTGTAAAATTACAAGTACTGTACTCGTTTTAGCGAATTACACAAAAAAATGTAAAATTACCGAAAATTTGAATGTGTAAATGTACGCTCACTGATACTCAAGAATGCAATGCAAGTTCACACACACACACACACAGTCATCGTAAAATTACACAATTGAAGATGTACAACTATACTGACATAGGGTGTTCATACAATGACTATATAGCAGTAGAAATACATAACTTAAGGTTTTAATACAGTGAGTGGGTGTATATTTACGCACCCTTCAAATGTGTAACTTAACACCAACATTGTGATTATCAAGCCATACATGCCTGTATTTTCACCAAAGACGTGTAGTACTTTCTAGATTATTAAAAACGTTTGTGCAAAATTACACGTACTGTAGTTGTTTTTACAAATTACACATACAAAATGTAATAAAAAATTTGTATTTGTAAATTTACACTTATTTTTTACAGTGTGGGTAATCAAGCAGAGAAAATCGCAGAATTGAAACGACACTATAAAAAATTTTTCGAAGTTCCCTCCCCCTTTTTCATTGCAGTCATGACATCTGCGAATCACTGACTGCCTTACATTTGCCACATGAGATCATTCCTGCCTCACTGGGGTACAGTTGAGCAGTTCATGCCTGGTATCGATATGAATGAGATACACAACATGTTTGGCATCTCTCCACGTGCAAAAAGTGAAGGGGATTGAGATCCGAGGAGCAGGTCATGCTACTGATAGAGTTCTCCCTCATACACGTCACCTCAATGTACTGTAGTTTTTAGAATGAATACTGGAAAAACGCTATCTGTTTAGGCTGTGCATCGCGATGAGCTTCAAGTGCGAAAACAAAAATTTTGGGAAGTGCACCTTGTAGGAAAGCGCGATTGGTCAAGCCATATAGACGGCATTGTGTCAATTAAGACGTGGACGTATATCATTCCTACGGAGATATGGACAGAGAACTGCCCCTAATGATATGGCTTAAACATAGCTTGTACGTCTTCATCCCAAATGTGACTATTTCTGCTGATAATTCAGATTAATTTAGATGGCGCTGAACAGCTGGGCTTTTTTAGTGCCGATCAGGGTGAAAAGGAAGAATATAGAGCGATGACGGAATTCAAATGTGTTAGAAGACGGAGTACGACGAAAAATACTTCCAACGAACAGAAACATTCTCCACGTTTCCCACAGGTTGAAAATGCGTGAATGGAACCGGTTCACCACGGGAACCGCTCGGCCACCGGAGCTTCACTTTGCTGGAGAAACCATTGTGTCAACTGCCGAAGAGGATCAATATCATTTCGTCCCAGACCTTGTACTTTCTGGAGAAGATACGAATGAATTCACAAGGATTATGGCCTTAACTCCCATGCCACGGGCAACAACTGAATGCTAACTGGCTACTCTGTCGAGTGTTTCTTCGTCGAATTGTGATGTTCCCACAGCGCATCTTCCTCCTCTCACTTATCGCGGGCGAAAAGAAGACCCAACCTCACGAGATCGTCAATGTCTCGGGGCTGTCTCCACCGTGAAAAGTTTATTTGGCAACTGCGAGAAGCCGCGCGACCGTGGCTGTCTGGTGCCTCGTAGCAGNGCTCAAAACGGCACTTAAATATATAGCTATAGCTTAACGTAAACTACATGAATAACTGCGAAACTCGCAGTAGAGAGAGAACCCGCTTTTCTGAGGCTCTGCTCGAGTTTTGCTCAGGTTATTCCTCCGCATAATGCAGGCGAAGATGAACCGAGTCTTGAAAATTAAACGAAAATGACAACACGCAACATTCGCTAGAACTATTCCTTACTAAGCCGTTACCAACACACACATTTTTTCTCTTTATTTTCAGTAACATAAGTTACGTAGTAAATTATGAACTATAGATAAAATGTAATTGAAAGTTCAGTTTAACCAAATATATTATACATTTATGTTAATGAATGTATAAAACACTTTTGATACGTGGCACATTAGTAAACAACCAAACACGTCGCACGTAACGTGATTTTTCAAGGCTCGATTTAAAAAAAAAATTATGAATATACTGCAAATTGACTACACATAGAATTTCGCTACAACCGATTCACTAATAAAATCATAAGAGTTGTCCCGTCAAGTCCACGAGCAGACTGTACGTCACTTGATTGCTTTGCGCATAGTGGCGATAGGATGCTTGATGTGTATGCCAGTGTCGCCCTTAATCGTGTCTTGGCTTGTGGTGCTTCGTAAGGCGTGCGTCTCGAAGAAGACTCGTCACTGCCGCTGTCAACTTTGTGCACTGTAGATTCTTTCAACTTGAGCGATGCTGTACGCTGTATCTCACGAATGAAAATTGTGTACAGCTGGTGGACGGCTGAGTAAGCACTTTTGAAATCTACCTTCGTAAAATATACCTGCCCAGCATATTCGAACGGACATACTGGTTATGCATTCTCTCTGTAAAAATGGCAGTGATATATAAGAAGTAGTTTCTTGTATTAACATCACATTCGCAGTGTTACGTTTAAACACAAAAAAAAGTGTTTTAATTATTTCCCGTTAGTATTATGCACGTAAGGCTAATAATTTCCATATTAGTCTAATATTTATGTTACTAACAATTTCACAGTTTTCATATTGTCTGATGTAAGAATAAAGTGGTCGGGTCGATTGCGATATTAATTTTACACATGGTGAATGGAAACAAAATTTACAGAAAAATTATTCTAAGCAAGCCCTGTTTAGAATCAGAAGTGCTTGACTATAAACAGCTTCTAACAGCCTGTCGATAAAAAATATTTCTAATAACGACTCTAATGGAAATAATGTTGGATATGCATTTTATTATGTACGAAAACTACGTAGCCCTAGCTTCCTTAATATTTGGCACTGATTTTACAAGGTCTGATTTTCTATATGTCCTGAATTTGCTTTTTCAGATAAATGGATGTTATCTAAGTGAAATTCTTACTTTCTCGTTCATCGTTGCCTCTGAAGTATTTTCCAGTTAAACGGCTACTGCGAAAGCGCTGTATACACCTTAATGGACGAGTAGCAGAGTCTGTCCTCGATGCGACAGAGGTATGAAGCTAGCCGGAGAATATAAAAAGGATAACGAGGGACAAGGATGCCTATTCTCGTTTCTGGAACAGCTTCTGGCAGCTCGCCAAAGTAGACATTTTCTGCGTGTTAGAAGTCCTCTCAAGCGAATTTCCTCTCGTTGTATGGCGTAATATTGAAGATAAAAACGTTATATATATTCTCTTCTTGCTTTATACCTAGTATATCCAAGATTTCAATATTAAAGAAAAATCCCGACAACAAACATTTTAGCCATTTTCACGTTTTAAAAAATGTATACTTGCGCAAGCGCACGAGTGACTCAAAGTTTCAGAAGGAGTAAAATTTCCTTTATCGGCTATAAATTAGTAAATCCCTTAAAAAAACCCGCTAAATATTTATTATATAAATGTTTTATTAGAAATGTTTTATACGCCATTTGGCGAGCCGAGACGTTGGGGCCCTTCAGTAAAATCGCCTTCAGCTTCTGTGAGTGACTCGTTGTTGTTTTAGTCATATTTATTTATCAGTGATCGAAACATGGCGTCTCCTTTGCGTGTAACTACTTTAAAACTTTTTTTTTCTATACGTATGACGAAAACTCTCGTGAACATTATTTACATTGAATTAACAGTTATTGAATTTTCGTTGACATGTGCGCACATCTCTTCTTACTCGACAATATTTCTTGTTTTTCTTTATACCTCCTACTCGTATATACGAAGTTCGTAAAGATAGTTACGTAAATAAACGAATACCTTGGTTTATTAGACCATTAGTCTTCCACCCATTGCACGTAAAGTAATTTTTTTACGCCCACGAACCACTTCCATTGCGAACATTATTACTTCATGAACCCTCCCTTAGCCGGCGAACACCGGAACCACGCACCAACTAAGTAGAGACTGCCATGTATTTCTCCCAGCTCTTATTTTGTGCTACAAATTGTAAACATGTTGTTCTGTTATTGCCAACATGAAAACATTCGTTAAAGCACAGCAACTAACTTTACATAGAATGGTGTAAAATTACTATTACTATGTAGCAGAAAATAAACTGCAGCATTCGTGTATTTTCTCACCACGGAAAGTAAATTTACATAGACATCGTAATTGCAATTTGACCACTGTGTATGTGTATTGTTACACTTACAAAAAAGTAAAATAGCAGATTCACTGTTATTGTAATTACACCATTTCTGTACATTTTCACTGTTTTAGTAAGCAATTTTACCGTCGGCATATGTTCTTTTACAATTGCGTAATGATAATTCACATATTTTGTATGTGTATTTCTATAATTTTCGTGTTATTATACTCCGTTTTGTAACTTGATAGTTTAACAGAGTTATAAAAAGTTATCTCCAAAATGTGAGTAACGATTGACTCAAAATATAGTATATGTAGTTATATACAAAAACCAACATATTGCATCAGCGGGAGTTAAGATTTCCTTTTGAACACACAAAAGGAGTTCGAAGTAGTTCTACTCCCTACCGCTAGATCGCATGTTTTAAACAAATGCTTGTAGTTATATTTGAATTCACAGGACCATTAGTGTAAAATTACAAGTACTGTACTCGTTTTAGCGAATTACACAAAAAAATGTAAAATTACCGAAAATTTGAATGTGTAAATGTACGCTCACTGATACTCAAGAATGCAATGCAAGTTTACACACACACACACACAGTCATCGTAAAATTACACAATTGAAGATGTACAACTATACTGACATAGGATGTTCATACAATGACTATATAGCAGTAGAAATACATAACTTAAGGTTTTAATACAGTGAGTGGGTGTATATTTACGCACCCTTCAAATGTGTAAATTAACACCAACATTGTGATTATCAAGCCATACATGCCTGTATTTTCACCAAAGACGTGTAGTACTTTCTAGATTATTAAAAACGTTTGTGCAAAATTACACGTACTGTAGTTGTTTTTACAAATTACACATACAAAATGTAATAAAAAATTTGTATTTGTAAATTTACACTTATTTTTTACAGTGTGGGTAATCAAGCAGAGAAAATCGCAGAATTGAAACGACACTATAAAAAATTTTTCGAAGTTCCCTCCCCCTTTTTCATTGCAGTCATGACATCTGCGAATCACTGACTGCCTTACATTTGCCACATGAGATCATTCCTGCCTCACTGGGGTACAGTTGAGCAGTTCCTGCCTGGTATCGATATGGGTGAGATACAAAACATGTTTGGCATCTCTCCACGTGCAAAAGTGAAGGGGATTGAGATTAGAGGATCAGGTCATGCATCTGATAGAATTCTTCCTCATATACGTCACCTCAATGTACTGTAGTTTTCGGAATGAATACTGGAAAAACGCTATCTGTTTAGGCTGTGTATCGCGATGAGCTTCAAGTGCGAAAACAAAAATTTTGGGAAGTGCACCTTGTAGGAAAGCGCGATTGGTCAAGCCATATAGACGGCATTGTGTCAATTAAGACGTGGACGTATATCATTCCTACGGAGATATGGACAGAGAACTGCCCCTAATGATATGGCTTAAACATAGCTTGTACGTCTTCATCCCAAATGTGACTATTTCTGCTGATAATTCAGATGAGTTTAGATGGCGCTGAACAGCTGGGCTTTTTTAGTGCCGATCAGGGTGAAAAGGAAGAATATAGAGCGATGACGGAATTCAAATGTGTTAGAAGACGGAGTACGACGAAAAATACTTCCAACGAACAGAAACATTCTCCACGTTTCCCACAGGTTGAAAATGCGTGAATGGAACCGGTTCACCACGGGAACCGCTCGGCCACCGGAGCTTCACTTTGCTGGAGAAACCATTGTGTCAACTGCCGAAGAGGATCAATATCATTTCGTCCCAGACCTTGTACTTTCTGGAGAAGATACGAATGAATTCACAAGGATTATGGCCTTAACTCCCATGCCATGGGCAACAACTGAATGCTAACTGGCTACTCTGTCGAGTGTTTCTTCGTCGAATTGTGATGTTCCCACANCATGCCATGGGCAACAACTGAATGCTAACTGGCTACTCTGTCGAGTGTTTCTTCGTCGAATTGTGATGTTCCCACACTGCATCTTCCTCCTCTCACTTATCGCGGGCGAAAAGAAGACCCAATCTCACGAGATCGTCAATGTCTCGCGGTTGTCTCCACCGTGAAAAGTTTATTTGGCAACTGCGAGAAGCCGCGCGACCGCGGCTGTCTGGTGCCTCGTAGCAGGGCGAACGTCAGCCGGCTTGAGGAGTTCGTACTTCGTGTTTACCTTGGTCTCAACTGAAAGCAAAGTGAACTGCTGGAGCTTGACTGGACGAGCGAGCTCACGGAAGCAAATCAATCAAATTGTGGACCACGCGAAGTTCCGCGACTTGGTCGTTCGGGAGCATTGGTCTACACAAATACAGATTATATGACGCATTGCTCCTTCGGGACTCGTATGAGTGCAGGGCCTTCCAGGCAAAAAAAAAAACACTTTAAGTGACTTTAAAAACACGTTATAATTATTCGACGTAGGTTTGGGTACGTCTCACTGTTAAAAAAAAATACATATCCGTAATTTTACGGAAAAGTGCTGCTAAAATTTCTTCAGAAATCGCCATAAAATTAGGGACATGTTATTTATTCAATAACGGACTTCCCGTAAATTTCACAGAACTTCCCACGACTTCACGGAAGCTTTCCGTAAATTTCCTAGTTACTTATTCTGTACTTCGGGTTAAAAAAAATGATTACGGGAAAATAATCCTCGAGTTTTGTTATGTGGGTATTTCACTGCGTATAGCAAAAAAAAAAAATATATATATATTTGAAAAAATTAAATATATTGTTCTGGAACGACATTTGTATACGAATCAAAATATCTAGGATCCTGGACTCTTATAAATTGACATGCGTTCTTTTTTTTTTCTAGTAATTCTAGAGTGTTTTGGGTGTTACTGACTGTTACGGGTGCTTGATAATTCTTTTTTTATGTTTGGAAGAATAGGTCCACATGGATACCCAAGTAGAAAACAGTTAATAGTTGGCCAATTGTTGGCAGTGATTAACGTTCACATTTATGAATGTCATCCTNATACCCAAGTAGAAAACAGTTAATAGTTGGCCAATTGTTGGCAGTGATTAACGTTCACATTTATGAATGTCATCCTTACTTATATGGTTGATAATCGGGTCATATAAACAAAAGTGGCATTGCCTATTTTTTAAATAGTCGTAATATCGGCCAATGCTCTTACAGTGATAATTAGATTTAATCAGATGCTCCACAAGCTGACTATAAACGAAATACTAACTGTTATTTACTGATGGGAAAATATTAGCAGCAAGTTTATGGCCCATTTACGGCAGACCAACTGTTACTTACTGCTGGTAAAATACTAGCAGCAAGCCAACGGGCCATTTATAGCACGCAAACTGTTGTTTACTGCTGGGGACATACAAGCAGTGAACTTTGTGGGCCACTCATGGCATGCCAACTATTGCCCACTGTCGGGTACATAATAGCAGCATACTTACGGGCCTTTTGTGGTATGTCAACTGTTGCTTATTACTGAAGAAACATTATCAGCAAGCTTATGTGCCATTTATTGAATATCAACTGTTACTGCTGGGGACATACTACTGATAATTTCATGGGCCATTTATGACATGCCGACTCTATGTTGTCGTGCAATAGCAAATAGCATATGTGAATTCACTTGATTATTTATTGCATGCATATATGAAGTAAAACTATCATGTGACATTGCGAGGAATAGGAAAAAATAGTTTTTATACTGGAAAACTGCAAAGCATAACACGTAAAAACATTCGCTATTTTGCATTTAAATTCCACCTAAAAGTAGCCCGAAACTAAAACTCTAGTCTTTTAAACAAAACNAAAACATTCGCTATTTTGCATTTAAATTCCACCTAAAAGTAGCCCGAAACTAAAACTCTAGTCTTTTAAACAAAACCCAGAAATTCCAGTTTTGACTTGTGATACTAACATATATTGTGTCCATAGCAAAGCTAATAATACAACCATGTAGAAAGTATTGAGATTTACTTAAATAGTTTTATATAAATGCATGGTAAAGTTGTTTCCGGCATTCTGGACTGCGAACTAGAGGTTTGTAAGTTGATTTCAGGTTCTTCCAAAGAAAAATTTTAATTGTGAAATANTCTGGACTGCGAACTAGAGGTTTGTAAGTTGATTTCAGGTTCTTCCAAAGAAAAATTTTAATTGTGAAATAATGATGGAGATAACAGATATGAATATAGTAAATAAGAATTTTTATTTCGGTGAAACGTAATTATGTATTTTTTGCTTTGAAAATGCATGGCAAGCTGCTTCTAAGTGGGCCACAGGTAGCCAATAGCTGGGTTGTAAGTGACAAGTAGCTGGTCTACAAGTGGTCAATAGCTGGGGCCACAAGTNACATATCCGTAATTTTACGGAAAAGTGCTGCTAAAATTTCTTCAGAAATCGCCATAAAATTAGGGACATGTTATTTCTTCAATAACGGACTTCCCGTAAATTTCACAGAACTTCCCACGACTTCACGGAAGCTTTCCGTAAATTTCCTAGTTACTTATTCTGTACTTCGGGTTAAAAAAAAATGATTACGGGAAAATAATCCTCGAGTTTTGTTATGTGGGTATTTCACTGCGTATAGCAAAAAAAAAAATATATATATATATTTGAAAAAATTAAATATATTGTTCTGGAACGACATTTGTATACGAATCAAAATATCTAGGATCCTGGACTCTTATAAATTGACATGCGTTCTTTTTTTTTCTAGTAATTCTAGAGTGTTTTGGGTGTTACTGACTGTTACGGGTGCTTGATAATTCTTTTTTTATGTTTGGAAGAATAGGTCCACATGGCTACCCAAGTAGAAAACAGTTAATAGTTGGCCAATTGTTGGCAGTGATTAACGTTCACATTTATGAATGTCATCCTTACTTATATGGTTGATAATCGGGTCATATAAACAAAAGTGGCATTGCCTATTTTTTAAATAGTCGTAATATCGGCCAATGCTCTTACAGTGATAATTAGATTTAATCAGATGCTCCACAAGCTGACTATAAACGAAATACTAACTGTTATTTACTGATGGGAAAATATTAGCAGCAAGTTTATGGCCCATTTACGGCAGACCAACTGTTACTTACTGCTGGTAAAATACTAGCAGCAAGCCAACGGGCCATTTATAGCACGCAAACTGTTGTTTACTGCTGGGGACATACAAGCAGTGAACTTTGTGGGCCACTCATGGCATGCCAACTATTGCCCACTGCCGGGTACATAATAGCAGCATACTTACGGGCCTTTTGTGGTATGTCAACTGTTGCTTATTACTGAAGAAACATTATCAGCAAGCTTATGTGCCATTTATTGAATATCAACTGTTACTGCTGGGGACATACTACTGATAATTTCATGGGCCATTTATGACATGCCGACTCTATGTTGTCGTGCAATAGCAAATAGCATATGTGAATTCACTTGATTATTTATTGCATGCATATATGAAGTAAAACTATCATGTGACATTGCGAGGAATAGGAAAAAATAGTTTTTATACTGGAAAACTGCAAAGCATAACACGTAAAAACATTCGCTATTTTGCATTTAAATTCCACCTAAAAGTAGCCCGAAACTAAAACTCTAGTCTTTTAAACAAAACCCAGAAATCCCAGTATTGACTTGTGATACTAACATATATTGTGTTCATAGCAAAGCTAATAATACAACCATGTAGAAAGTATTGAGATTTACTTAAATAGTTTTACATAAATGCATGGTAAAGTTGTTTCCAGCATTCTGGACTGCGAACTAGAGGTTTGTAAGTTGATTTCAGGTTCTTCCAAAGAAAAATTTTAATTGTGAAATAATGATAGAGATAACAGATATGAATATAGTAAATAAAAAATTTTATTTCGGTGAAACGTAATTATTTTTTGGCTTTGAAAATGCACGGCAAGCTGCTTCTAAGTGGACCACAGGTAGCCAATAGCTGGGTTGTAAGTGACAAGTAGCTGGTCTACAAGTGGTCAATAGCTGGGGCCACAAGTGGCTTGCCAACAGTTGGCTGACGACATGTGGTTAACTTACGGCAGGACAGAAGCAGAAAGCCAGTGGGCCACCGCTGCCACACACGGCCCACTGGAGGTGCTGACATGTTTTGATGTACAGTTGGTTACGCAGAAGCGGGCCGCTTGTGGGCAGATTGTATTTTGCTACATGGACGTCATCTGAACAGCGGCCGAGGTGCGGTGGTGCGGCCAACTGCACACAACAGTCAAGAGACGTAATGTGGGCCAAAAGCATCTGCGGGTGCATTACAGAGATTGACTGATTCTTTAACTGATTATGGAAACCTTATGTGGGCCGCTCGGGTACAAGCAGATTTGCACAAGTGGGCCAACTGAGTTTTGCTATTTAGGTAGGATATCCTGACTGCAGCAAAAATGAAAATGTTGTGGTTACAGTGGCCAAGAAAGTATCTTGTTGGCTCGGCTTTGTTCGTTACCGAAATCCAAGCATACAGGAAATACGGAGTTGTTCCGTATTATGTAATAACGGAGATCAGCTCTGGTTTTCGTCATTACGGATCACGTTTCTGTATATTAGCTCTATATTTTCGTAAAAATTACTGAGAATATAAGAAAATATTTAACAGTAAGCACACGCCACACTCTTTGGTGACTAACCCCTATGTCACGAGCAATGGTACGAATAAGTGCTCGACACGATCATTGGTATATATGCTAAGTACTTCGTCGTCGAATTGCTGTGTTCACACACTGCTTATCCCAACTCCGACTTAATGGGGTCCGAAGGGCCTAGCCTCACGGAATCACCATTGCAACCATCGCGGAAAGTTAATGTAATAACTACAAAAACAGCTCGTCAGTTTCTGTCTTCTACCTCATCTCGGGGTGAGGTGACAACCACCTTGAAGAGTCTCCAGTCCATGTGTACCTTGCGTGGAACTGAAAGTAACGTGAAGTGCCTGAAATATGAAGTCGACTGATTCATACAACCAATCAAACTGTGAAATAGTGTTGCGGTTTATGCCCTGATATGTTGGCTGCCTACAAACAGGCGCGAGGAATAATATATTCTCGGAAGCACTACTCCTTAGCGACACGTTAGAGTACGGGGGTTTCTTGGTACAAAAATAACTGTAGGTACTTCCAGTGACTTTGAACAAACCTTAAAGTTAGAGAAGTAAGTTCGGTTCCACCCGGTGTACAGAGCTGTGAGGATGGGGCGTGGCAACTCGGCCGGGGCGGGGAGGGCCTTTATTCGGCGTTCGACGGGTGTCACGAAACCTTCCGAGACCTCGCTAACAAACCGGTTGTCAGGCCGGCGCGGTAAGTGACGAGCCTGGCTTGCCTGTGCGCCCAGTCTGGAAACGCCCAGTCACGCCCAATTCCTCCCGCCCAGCCGCGGAACGAATATAGGGTAGAGAGATCTGGCTGACGGTGCAGAACCTGTCTCCGTGTCCCAATATTGAACTGCTTTGCTGCCAACACGACTATCACAAAAAGACGTGGATATGATCTGAGTTCACAACACTTTTTTTTTTGTAAACAACTGATTTGAGATGCTTGTATACTTCCTCTAGCCAGTTTGTAATTAAGTTTGATTAAATTGTAATTGGTAAAAGTATTTCCTTTAAGATATAAACCAGCACATTCACCACTGTTGACCACGTGACTTTCACAGTTGGGCCAATGTTAGGTACATGCGCAGAAGACGAAGAATCAGCCTACCTCGTCTTTAGTCTACGCGTCAAACACGTGGGTGGTCGCTGCTGATCATTTTCACTGCCACCCGCACCCGGTATACACAGAGAACGGTGACGTCGTGATATGAAACCGTCGCATTCTCCTTCACGTAATTAATTTTTGTCACTGTCGTTCAATTTCCCGAACCTATTCCGAAATCCCGAGGCTGCGTTTGAAGTCACTACTGGAGACCCGGATATTTCACTGTTTCATTTGAGGAAACGCTATTGTTCAAATACATGTACATTCGACTTTCTTTTTTAATTGAATCGCGGGTTTTTAGACACTTCCTGGGCGACTTTAAACTAGTAACTTACCTGCAAGAAAATCGTAATTGAATCTCTTGCTACCTGGTCTGGGTTAACTTGGAGCATCAGGCCATGAACAACTAACTGCGCTGGTTGCAGGAACTATAAACACCCGATGGGTTATAGGCACCATCTAAATATTGTCAACATAGATAGCAATACCAATATAACTATTAGTTGAATTCCTGTCAGTGAGTGTATTAGTTACTGGACATAAGGAGGCTACAGCAGAGCACTGCGGCATTACTGTAAAACAGACGGCACCTCCAAGAAAACAACTTAAACAGTGTGATTGTTCCCACAACAACTGGGATTGTAATACCGTAAAAGAATTATTCTTTCGCTGTTGCCTTCAAACCAGATTACAAAGCAGTTCAGTAGCAGTAACAGAACATCATGTTAGGCTGTCACCATCCTAGTTGTTGTTGGAACAATCCAAATATTGTTGGAGTTGTTCTGGTGGAGGTACTTATATGTTTTGTAGTAGAAACTCAACGCTCTCCTGTGGCAACCACAAAAAAAAAAAGTTATGTTGGTATTAGTATCAATGTTGACAATATTTAGATGGTAACTAAAAACCACCTAAAACCCATTAGTTGGCTGTATCTATTTTAACAGTCCAGATGGTTTCTGCAACCTTATTATTTTCTCATTGATGGTGCTCGAGTACATGAACTGTTGTGGAGTTCAGTTTGTTGTCAAATGAAACTGCGAAATTACTGCGCCTCTATTCATGACATACTTGGTTCCCTGTTATGAAACTTTTAAAAGACCTGCTTAATTTCTTCCATATTTGCAGTGTGCATATTTCCCCTTGTGTCTAAATATCAACATTGGCATGGATCAGTGCGTCACTCGATTATGCTGTTCACGGTTGATTGAGGACGTTTTAAATCTCTGCTAAGATATAACTTTATCCTCGCTTTGTATCGTTCCGCGACATGTAACTTTTACAGTGCCATGGGACCACTGATTCTTATTCATTCATCAGGCATGCGTGCCAGCGTGTGCGGCAATCATTTAACGGGCACTGATTTTTTTTTCAAGGGGTGATATATTAACTGCTCACTTTACTGTCAACAGCGTATAGTAAACCTGATTTATAATAAACGCCAACATATTTTTATTATGTCTATACGTATAAAATAATAATTTCAGTTGACGCCACTTTAAACCTTACAATTTAAATTCGAGGTTAAAACAATACAACTGCTGCTCATTATGTGCTACCGACATCGCTGTAAGCATGCCCGTCAGTGTTTACACTATTATTTAAATATTTTTACTAAGAATTCTTTGGAAACTACTTCCCAAGATTATTTTTGTAACACTACGCGTAAATTAAAGCAATATTTACAACACGTTTCTGTGGAGTGTGCAAACTATTGGGGCATATTAACTAGCGAATACTGTATAATTAGTGTCTATTATAATCATGGTGTTACATAAACAATTTCGTATGTTATTCTCTAAAGATACATTAATTTACTTGTAGTGTTACAGGCAATATTTTGGCTAATCTAAGTTTCCAAATAATCGCTTGTAAAACCTACAAAAATGTTTTACTGTGTACCGTAAATGACTCGTTGTTACGGGAAAGGAGTATTATTAAAAAGCTCACTTCAAATGTGACGTGGTGCCAAAGCGAGCCCTGGACCAGAATTTGCTACAAAGTTATTAATTGCATTTTGACACGCACACGGCGATATGTCTCACGAATATCGGACGTTCCGGGACCCTTCTCAAAGCCGCTAGAGTGAAAATGCCGGGCAACCTCGCCCGGGGCTAGATCGCTCATCTTCGCCCCTGCTGTGCGTTATACACACGTCCGCGCGCCCGAGTACAATTTATTTACACGGCATTTGTGGACTAATGCCGGCTCCCTGTTTACCGCCTCGTGTTAGCGTTTACGACTCCAGCCCCGGGTTGTTATTACTGCAAGTTTAACGCCCCTGCCGGAAGCCGGGCTGGGACTTAAATTAGCTTCAGGGGGAGATCATTCCGTGCCACATGTCTGCCTCTTACCTGGGATTCGAGCCGACGCCTCAACATTTCAAAGTTACCAGACATGAGGGTCGGCGTCTGCAGACCGACGTGCCCCGTCACAACTGCGCATGCGCATCTGGAGTGAGTGTTTAAGGTACGGAATGGAACGTATCTTGTTTCTGTCCTGAACTATTAAAGCAACCCATGTTATCAACGTAAGTTAAGTCACAAAATAATTTTAATAAAACAGTCATACTACGAAAACAGGAGATCCCCCCCCCCCCATCCATCGTTTTTTCAACGTAGTAGGCCAACCTAGTAAGTCCAGGTAACATAATCAGCGATAGTAGTTGAATGCGTGTTCTTCAGTTAAAACGTGCTTTGAATACTAGACGATTAAGTGTTTTCCTTAGGTTTAAACTAAACGAATTCAAGAGTATGCTTTAAATTCGAATCAGTGGAAAAATAACTGATTCTCAGTCAAAAACAACTACTTGAATAAGTGAAAATGGCTCCAACTAGATTCCGTGGAAAACCACTGGTTGTTTTAGGAAAACCATTTCACTGATCGAGTGTCAACGCTAACTGCATGCAGATAATTAATTACTGTTTTTTAATTGAATTTTGCCATATCATTTCGGGAAATAAACGTAATTCCGACAGTCGCTGTTGATATTAAGTAATTGAACATAATTTAAAAAAAAAACGTATAAAATTTGCCTCGCCCATGATTGGAAGCCACAGTGTTCTGTTTCCAGACTGTCANATAATTTAAAAAAAAAACGTATAAAATTTGCCTCGCCCATGATTGGAAGCCACAGTGTTCTGTTTCCAGACTGTCACCTTACAAATTGAACTACCAAGCCATTGTTAACTTTAATGGGAAAAATATACGTATTAAAGTATTTTATCAAAAATGTGTGTAGCTTTAAATTTTACGCAATTTATTTTCTTAAGTTCAATTGGCAACATTACGATTGTTATTACACATAGTGCCTACGTATGATTGCACTCACTTCGCCATATTCAATGCAGATTAAACCTTCAAACCGAGCGCTATGATAATTACGGGAAAACGAAATGAAAGACGTAAAAAACGGAATGAAAGGCTCAACGTTCATGTTGCCTCGTAAAATGGTATTATTGCAAATGAAATTAGCATTTTAGAAAGTATACGTTATGGGTTTCATTAACTCATGCGACGTTTACATTTTCATCTGTTTACGAAAATTTCCCCATTCAAGATTACACTTATTTCATTTGATACACCTGGTTTAACTAATCCATCAGTCAAAAGACAAATCACTGAAAAACAACGAATGCAATGATTGACGAAGCAGTGGAAAATGCCGCTGAATCATTTATTGAAGGCAAACGGTAATTATTTCCCTGATTCATCAGTTGAATTGATTGAAGTAACTCTTCAATAAGTCAGGCGCTGTTAACTGAGTTAAACAGCGAAACACCCACTGATTCAGATTTAGAGAAGAGGCAAAACACAAAGGTGAGAATTTATATCCATTTAGTTGTGTGGTACGTAATTCTACAAGTGTCGCAAAGAGAAAAACGCATTACAAAGGTAAAGACATCATCCCACCAGGAAAAAAAATTGGAAATCGCATCACTTCAGTTCTTCTGATAGGCCATTAAATTTATTAAATAATTCCAATAAATAATTAAATTTAAAAAATCAAATATTATAAATAATAAAATTATAAAATACTCAAATACCTTTTACTTGTTTGTGTTTTATTATTGCTAGTTTGTCTTTATGTGGTATACCTTTAATTTCAGGATTTTATTCAAGAGATTTAATTTTAGAGGTTTATTCTATAGGATTTATGAAAATAAATATACGTTAATTCCGTAATGAGCTAATCAGAGCTTTCCTTGAATGCATTAGTTTCCGTTTAGTGGTGGAATTAGTTAANGACGTTAATTCCGTAATGAGCTAATCAGAGCTTTCCTTGAATGCATTAGTTTCCGTTTAGTGGTGGAATTAGTTAAAGGTTTAGAGACCCAGGAGTGATGGGCTCTTGCACAGGTTTCGGAAACAGAGATTACTTCAGTGTTAAGATTTGAACTCCTCTTTGTGCGTCTCGTGACGACAGCCACATCTGACGCACGAGTAAAATCAACGTCCAGCATCGCCTGATCTCAGAATTTTCCAACCCACGCTGCAAACTTACTTTTGAATTGGAAACGCTAGCTCGGAATTCGTGCCCGCACACAATTGTTGGCGTTCGGACGGGACAGAACAATGAGATCGTTTATCTCGGCCGTGTCTCACATATGTAAAAAAAAATATGAACAGAGAAATACTGTTAAGTCGTTTGATCAATTTCGTGATACTAAATGCGATTTGTGGAGACGTAGTACTAGAATACATTTGTGTACACATGCAAAAGACTAGTCTCACGTGAAATATGTGCATATCATAAAACTCTTCCCTGCATCTCTCTGTGCATCGTTGAGCACTAATGTTACACAAAATATAGTGCGTTCACGGTTACTTCCAGTTTTTCTGAAATCTTGCTAAATTTTTACTTCCAGAACATTTCTCCGCCTCATACAAAAAAGCTTAACGGAGTAAAAATAAAAATTACACAAAAGGGACAAAGCACCGCATTCGTGCACACTCACTTTAATAATATTTTGTATGAGAACTATTTTTTATTAGATATTACCAACGCACCAATTTTTGTCCGTTTTATTTAATATTAACTATAAATTAAATATNGAACTATTTTTTATTAGATATTACCAACGCACCAATTTTTGTCCGTTTTATTTAATATTAACTATAAATTAAATATATTATAATTTATATGTAAAATATAAATAATAATTAAATTTGACTAAAAATAAGGTACTTTTAATTAAAAACATGNATATTATAATTTATATGTAAAATATAAATAATAATTAAATTTGACTAAAAATAAGGTACTTTTAATTAAAAACATGTATAGAATGATTGTCGGCCATGTCATATTTAGGAAATAGACAAACACGTCAAACATGGGGTGGTTTTTCAAAGGTTTGAGTTTGAAAGTATGAAGAAACCGCGAATACACCATAAAATTAATGGCACGAGAAGTCATAAATGTATTGGTAATGTGAAAAAACGCTAAACCTTTTCCATTCCCCCTCTTTGTCAATTGTAAAATTAATGCATCTGGCTGCGGTAAGCAGTTTGAAAAGGAATCGCTGCGTTGGACTTGACTATAGTTGGCTCAAAGGTTAATTAATTGAGCATTTTGAAAGCCATGTTCCCAAAGACCAGATACCCACGCATCGTTAAAAGAAGCTGTTAACTGTTAGAAATATAAATGTTACTATTACGACAGTTCTTAACTAAAGTTAAAATAGAAANGTTAAAAGAAGCTGTTAACTGTTAGAAATATAAATGTTACTATTACGACAGTTCTTAACTAAAGTTAAAATAGAAATAGCAAAAAACAATTATATTAGGAAAGCAATTTTTTAGAATTCGATTTAAATTAGTTTTTCAAATAACCGTGAATAGGCTGAAAGTGGGCTTCTCTTCAGGTTCACAATGAAGCGGCTTCGTTCGATATTTACCCTGAACGTTATTTTTCTTCGTGATGATTTATTACGTCCCACGTAAGAAGCAGCCTGATTCCAAACAAATGCGAATGGAGCAAAATACGTTACCAGCAATATATATCAGTCGTAACAGTTAATCGTNGTTAAAAGAAGCTGTTAACTGTTAGAAATATAAATGTTACTATTACGACAGTTCTTAACTAAAGTTAAAATAGAAACAGCAAAAAACAATTATATTAGGAAAGCAATTTTTTAGAATTCGATTTAAATTAGTTTTTCAAATAACCGTGAATAGGCTGAAAGTGGGCTTATCTTCAGTTTCACAATGAAGCGGCTTCGTTCGATATTTACCCTGAACGTTATTTTTATTCGTGATGATTTATTACGTCCCACGTAAGAAGTAGCCTGATTCCAAACAAATGCGAATGGAGCAAAATACGTTACCAGCAATATATATCAGTCGTAACAGTTAATCGTNCAGCCTGATTCCAAACAAATGCGAATGGAGCAAAATACGTTACCAGCAATATATATCAGTCGTAACAGTTAATCGTGCTCTGATGCATCTGTAAAAAAAATATGTGTTCGCAAGTAGTGGAGTGGAGAGGTTTGGACAACTCTCAACAAGGAGATATTGACAGCTGATGGAGGTAAAGCCAGGTGAGTATGGAGCAGCGCCGGAATGCAAAAGCGGGGAAAACCGGAGATCCCGGAGAAAACCCGCCGACCAACGACATCGTCTGACACGATTCCCACGTGCGAAAATCCGGGAGCGACCCCGCCGGGAATTGAACTAGGTTCGCTTTGTTGGGAGGCGAGCGCTCTAGACGCTGAGCCACTGTGGCCCCTTGTTCGCAAGGTCATGCTATCTAGAAGCGCAAACACGTTTCCTCATCTCCAAACGAGTAGAGGTAACGGAGGTGTAGGTATTCTATGTTCTCAGAAAGGAAATTTTGCCATTGTGGCGGCATACCCGCGTAACGTTACAACAAGGAAACATTCAAAAAACATCCACTTTTCAAAATCAACCTTCGAAAAAGATTCTGCGCGTAACTGCATATATTTTACAGTGCACAGTTATATGTGGGCTCCCATTTAAGTTGGCAGCAAAGAAATAAAATTAGTTCTAATCTTCGGCGTTGAAATGCGAGCGTAATGTTTAAATTTATGTCCTCTGAGGTTAGTGTTTATTGTTTTATTGATATTATTGTACGAAATTGCATGTAAGTAACTCATTTACGTGCATAACCATTATATAATTTTACTTGGACAGCGAATGAATAAAGCGATAAGGCTCATGACAGCGTTAAAATTTACATATGGTGGAAGGATACAATGCAAACAGTGAAGTAGATCCTAAGCAGGGCTTTCGAAAGTGCTCAGTTTACTGTGAACAGTATATATAAGTGTGCCCGCATTGCAACGCGCATACTTGAACGTGTTGAAATGTGCACTGAGTTCCACAGATTATCAAGGCGGTCATTTCAAGCACTTTGAGTAGGCAGTCAGTAAATTAGCGTGCCCCACTGCACGTTTTATAACACAAATGCNGGCGGTCATTTCAAGCACTTTGAGTAGGCAGTCAGTAAATTAGCGTGCCCCACTGCACGTTTTATAACACAAATGCGGACATCTTTTTACTTTTGTGTGGGACAGCCTGCACCTGCAACTTAGTGAAAGGTGATAATCGTAGTGATTATTCGTTAATGCCAAGAGATTGAGTAGATAAAGGACTTAATTTAACATGCAGGAAATTCGAGAGGAACATACCAGGGAACTATTGAGAAGAAACAACTACTGTAAATGAGTTCATCGAAGAGCAG
The DNA here is from genome assembly GCA_002778355.1 of Clitarchus hookeri. Classification (NCBI taxonomy): domain Eukaryota; kingdom Metazoa; phylum Arthropoda; class Insecta; order Phasmatodea; family Phasmatidae; genus Clitarchus; species Clitarchus hookeri. The sequence goes on along the minus strand of NQII01001984.1, from coordinate 22,378 downwards.
AATATGACATTTTCTACATGGTCATCTTCTTTAATTTTGAATGAGTGTAGAGTAAAGTTACTCAGCACGATGAAAAATTTAATAATAACGAAATGAAAAAAATGGGTGCATAAACTAAGATATGGGTGGAGGGAAATTTGGCATAAAATTTCGCTGATTTACGAGCTATGGCTTTAATGCTGGGCAGTTTGCCAAAGAACTCCCACCTAGCTCAACGCTCCTCCTATTANGGCGGTCATTTCAAGCACTTTGAGTAGGCAGTCAGTAAATTAGCGTGCCCCACTGCACGTTTTATAACACAAATGCAGACATCTTTTTACTTTTGTGTGGGACAGCCTGCACCTGCAACTTAGTGAAAAGTGATAATCGTAGTGATTATTCGTTAATGCTAAGAGATTGAGTAGATAAAGGAGTTAATTTAACATGCAGTAAATTCGAGAGGAACATAATAGGGAACTATTGAGAAGGAAAAACTACTGGAAATGAGTTCATCGAAGAGCAGAATATGACATTTTCTACATGGTCATCTTCTTTAATTTTGAATAAGTGTAGAGTAAATTTACTCAGCACGATGAAAAATTTAATAATAACGAAATGAAAAAAATGGGTGCATAAACTAAGATATGGTGGAAGGAAATTTGGCATAAAATTACGTTGATTTACGAGCTATGGCTTTAATGCTGGGCAGTTTGCCAAAGAACTCCCACCTAGCTCAACGCTCCTCCTATTAANTGATTTACGAGCTATGGCTTTAATGCTGGGCAGTTTGCCAAAGAACTCCCACCTAGCTCAACGCTCCTCCTATTAATAAAAATACCAGCTGGCGAGGACGGGGAAAACTGGTGAATAGAGTCGAAAAGGAGAGGGCGTGTAACCCGGGATATTGCATGGCGATGCTTTATTTGCGTTATGGCCGCATGACCAACACGTGGTCACCACTCTGATACTTCGTGCGGTTAGCTGTGTCGGAACGTAGAGCGTTCAGGTGAAAGTTGAGTTGAGATATTTGGGCGGCTCTTAACAAGGAGGTCTTTGAGTGCCGATGAAGGTGGAATGAGATGAGAATGGAGCAGCGCCGGCGTGCAACGGCGGGGGGAGGAGGCCCCTGAGAAAATCCGCCAGCCAGCTGCATCGTCCGGGGCACGGTTCACACATACGAAAATTCGGGGGGCGACTTCGCCGGGAATAGAATCCGGTTATCCGCACAGAATGGGTAAGTGTAAAGAAGCGAAATGGCGAGACGGTTCCTTTGATGTGGCTGCACCCGTTCTCTGATTGGCTGCGTGAGGCTCTGGAAACGTTGGCCACTGCGTGTTGCGAAAGGTTCCCGATTGGCTGTGCTGCCGGCCGGTGAGTAGGCTGGACTCACAATAGTCCGTCGCATCTGTCAGTCATCTCTCCGTCCGGCGGTCGCAGGACATTTTTTTTCTATCCATCCATCCGNACAATAGTCCGTCGCATCTGTCAGTCATCTCTCCGTCCGGCGGTCGCAGGACATTTTTTTTCTATCCATCCATCCGCCAAATATCTACCCAACTCTTTGACGGACGGACGGATGAGCCACCGCCTGCTGGCGACATTCCTTAGACGCGAATACGCACTTTGAAATAAATTGCAAGGCATTAGATCTGAGTTTATTTATATATGGTAGTAAATTCAGAAATTTTAAATGTAAAAAAAAAATCACATGAAAAAAAATTATTTCCCCAAAATATTTATTTCGTGAAAATGTATTACCGACCAAAATATGTCTCCAGCTAAAGAAAGATCGAGATGTTAAGTTGTCACACTGAAATTTCGCCGCACAGAAAGATTGACGGACGACTGATTGTTGTGAATCGCTTTCAACTGACGAACGAAAAAACAAACGGATGACCGTAAAACGGATGACGGGCGACTGACCGATCAGACGGACTATTATGAGCCCGCCACTGGCTCTGATTGGCGTTCCGGCGTGTTGCTGGCCAGGGCTGACATTTTGCTGGCGCGTGCGGCTGAAGTTCGCGGTATAACGGCTGCTTCACCTCTGTATGCAAGCACATCGTGGCGAAGCCAGTGCATACCCACCGCGTCTTTGACGCTACTTGCCTCGCACGACACAAGAAGCTCTGTAGTTCGCTCGCGTCGGCTAAATGCGTCGTTTTGCGGGACTTTCAAGGGTTCCGTCTCGCTAAAGGCTGTTCACGATAAAGTGAGCACTCTTGACATCAACCTTAGAATAAAATTAACTGCTCCTACCTACCTGCATATGTTTCTACGGGTGCACTGAGTAATACGTGCCTAGTAAAACTGGTAATGATGGAGGGAAAGTAGATCCATATCTTAACGCCGAATAAAACGTGTTACGTAACCATCTGTGGTAACTTAAATTATTTATTTCACTTTCTGTTTTTTTTTTTAATTCATCGAAATGTAAAAATTACCATATTTGTAAAATATTTACTTCTCTAATAATTTCACAGTTTCACTTAACCGACGCATGAATAAAGGGACGAGGCCCATGGAAATACATAGTAATTTTACGTAAGGCGGAAGAATACACAAAGTGCATACAAGTATATGTTAAGCAGGGCTTTCAAAAGTGCTCATTTTACCGTGGATAGCCTATAGAGAGGTTTGGCGTGTCCCAGACCTAAAACCGCGGGACGTCTACGGGCGACTGTGATTCGCTCATCACATGCCCCATCGCCTCTATGCTCAAGACACTGAACTGGCGCGCACCCTTCATGTTGGCGACTCGCATCGTGAAATTCTCAGCGCGCAAATATGAAGGAATCTGATAAGAAAGTTTGTAGCATTCAGGTTTTTGCTGTGAGGCCGTTGGGGGGAAACACTCCAAAAAATCACCCTTTAAGGGATGCACCGTAAAATATTTCCATTGCATTTTCGTATGCACCGACCGTAACTTACCACGTAAGCCAATNATCGTGAAATTCTCAGCGCGCAAATATGAAGGAATCTGATAAGAAAGTTTGTAGCATTCAGGTTTTTGCTGTGAGGTCGTTGGGGGGAAACACTCCAAAAAATGACACTTTAAGGGATGCACCGTAAAATATTTCCATTGCATTTTCGTATGCACCGACCGTAACTTACCACGTAAGCCAATCAGACCTCCACGCGTATCAAAGCTGTTTATCATCTTCAATTAATTACGGGAACCGTGGAGCGTCTTAAAGAACACACATGGTGCGCTTCGAAATAAAACTGACAAGAATTGTGTCTACGAAGGAGAAAGCCCTGCTGTATAAAATGTTATTATACTTTTACAAATAGTTCTTTAGAAAGAGATTGCCAAGGTTTTCTTTTTTTTTTTGTAAAATTTCAAGTGGATTTGAGCAAATTTGATAAATCCTTAATGTGGAGAATGTAAAACTAATTTTCAATGTTAACATGCAAATACACTAGACTAACAAGTTTAGTGTCAACCTGGTGTTTCACAAGCAATTGTGTACATTTTATTAAACAGTATGTCGTAAGGTTACGATATTTCAATGGTATACAGTTCCAGGAAAATATTTGCAAACTTGCTTCCAAGGAATTGTTTGTAGCACGTACAAAAATGTTTTACTGCGTATTCTCCTAAGCACGATGCACATTTTCTCATGTCGTTTCACACACGTCAAAGAATTCGTCATTTTCCCAGCATAAGCATGCCCGTGCGTTAACTCGGAAATTTTTCGGAGCGTGAAAAATTCAAACGGTTATCACCTGAAGTGGCGATAATCCGTCCAAAGCGCACCGCCAAGACGTTCCTGCAAGACGAAGTCGCAGCAAAGACAAATTTCCCCAAAGGCGTCCTTCTCAACTAGAAAATGGGGACAGGACTCCCCGAGTGTGACTGCGGTCCAGGGAACATTTCTCGACTATCGCGTTCGGTTCAGACGTTATCTCCGCACAAACTATGTACTCTCGAGGCGATGCGACGGAAGGACGAGGGCTTCCCGCCAGAGGAAGCCAGGGCGAAGCGAACAGACGAAGATACACGGATTACAAAAACGAGTGCTGCGTATTGTTACGAATGTGCTTTTGAGTCATTCATACTTGAAAGGCCGAGGGGCGNCGGATTACAAAAACGAGTGCTGCGTATTGTTACGAATGTGCTTTTGAGTCATTCATACTTGAAAGGCCGAGGGGCGTAGCTCAAAAATGAGTCATGATTAGATAGAGCACAGCAGTATAAGATGGAGTTTATTAACATAAAGATTATACAAANTAGCTCAAAAATGAGTCATGATTAGATAGAGCACAGCAGTATAAGATGGAGTTTATTAACATAAAGATTATACAAAAACTTTTTACGTGAATATTGATCGGGGGAGATTTAAATGGTATACCAAGATGCTAATTAATTATATTAAATTTTACTACCTCACATCATTACTAGTGCAGTATAATTGGAAAGTCCCCACCTTGTTCAGGTTGCCGGAGGCTAATTCTACGAGGCGGTTAACGACGGCCGGACACACCCATCTTCAGTGGTATTCTCTTTGGTCGGGTTGACGCTGGCGGTGCGTTGTTTAATATTTTCGGCCACGTTTACTGGCCGATGGAGGGGATTTCTGTAACTGCCTTCGCAAGGTGTTGTTGCAATCACGCTCGTGTTCTGGATTAATGTTTGAAGGTGTGATCAGGCAGGCCGTTCAGCTAAGGCCTGATCACTTCATTACAGAATGCTGATTACTGAGGCTCGAGACTGAGGAGCGACTTTTGGCGCACAGCTGCATGGGAGTAGAGACCGTTTGCAGGCAATAAGAAGTTCTTGATTTTTCCCTCTGAGCTGGTTCCGCGAAATGTTGGGAGTTTCGTCTCCTGTAAATCTAAATTCGAATCAGTGTAAAACCACTGATTCCCAGTGAAATTCAACTACTCGAATCAGTGAAAACTGCTCCACCTAGAATCGGTGAAAAACCAGTATTTTTTTTCCCCTTCAGTGAAACAGTTTCAAAATTGAATAAGTGACAACCCAGCCAGCGGAAAATTAAATATGGTTTTATTTAATTTAGCCAAATCGTTACGAGAAATAAACATATTTCCATAGACATTGTTTATATTGCGCAATTAAACGTAATTTTAAAAAGTATAAACAAAAATCGCGTTATCCAGGATTTGAATCACATTACCACGTTTCCAGACCGTTATCTAACCAATCGAGCAAACAAGCCAATGTTGGTTGTGTGGGGGCAAATGTACATTGTATTAGTTTTGCCGAAAATATAAAGCTTTAAATTCTATGTCCNCCAATGTTGGTTGTGTGGGGGCAAATGTACATTGTATTAGTTTTGCCGAAAATATAAAGCTTTAAATTCTATGTCCTTTCTTTTAGATTTTAGTTTAAATGTTCACATTACGCTTGTTAACACCCATAGTACATACGTATGAATGCACTCACTTCACGAAATTAAATGAGGTTTAAAACTTTAAACAGTGCGCTATAATGGTGACGTATGTAAGCCCCACTGTAAAAGACAAGGCGGCTTATACGGTCAAAGTTAATGTCCCCCAGGCCCCGACTATTAGGTACGTGGGGGGGTTGCGGGTTTTGTAAATTAGGTAGATTATCACTGTTGTAATTTGAAGTACTGGTATATTGTATCTTATAGTTTTTCACAAATACACCACATTAAACGTTCGAGGTGCGGTACTGTTATACTTTGTCTACTCGAATTTACTGGGCGAATTACTTCGTGATGGCGGGGGCTTCTGTGACGGTGATTTGCATACTTAACTCCGTGGCGAGTGCTGTCAGCTGTGGTGGCGTTCCAGTGAAGTGGTCGGCCCTGGAAGCCGTTCCGTCGGTGCGGACCCTCTCTGGGCTGCGGTTTTGGACTCGTTCTCACGTCTGCTCGCGATTTCTTCCCTTGGCTCGGTGATCATCAACTTCCGGACCCGGCGGTAGTAATCGACTGACGGTCCCGATATTACTGACCCCTTAAGGATGCGGCTGACGGATGTGGCCGGGTTCCGAGATCCCGGCCTTAGTAACTATTCTCTGACTTACTCTCTCGGCGCGGTAGAAATCGACTGAACCTGTGACGACCGATAATACTGACGAGTGATTACTCACTCACGACTGATTACTGACTGACCCCCTCCCATTCTTGGAAAGGGGTTTTTATACACGCCCGCCTGCAAGCCTACATTCTCGGCACGTGGCGCCCTGGGTGGGAAGGGGGTGAGGGGAGGGGTGAAGTGGTGAGTTTCGAACAAAGGTTTTTACCACACGTGTCCTCGTTCTGAAGGAACTGGGCGGGCGGGGGATAATACCTCGGCATCAATACTGCTAGTCGGTATTTCTGCCGCGGTGCTTATTTTCGGCGTTCCGGCGAACTACGCCTGATAATTTTGGGTGATAACTCGAAAGCCCTGCACTCTCGACAGATCTGCTGGCGGGTTGGAGGCGTAGGTAGATGAAGGGGGTGTGGGGGGGGGGGGCCTCCGCTTCAGCTTCACGTGTCTGGAGATTTTCCATGCCACGTGCCTATTCGAAGGCGACAGCAAAGTGCGCTAAAGGTTGAAGGGGGTGGGGTAAGGGGGCGAGGGATGTGAGCCAAAGGCGTGCTATAATCCTCAAAACCGTCACGCGACAATGGTTACGTGAAAACGAAATGAAAGGCCTAAAAACGAAATAAGAGACGGAATATTCATGTTGCTTCGTAAAATGGTAGAAAAAACGAAACTTGCATTTAAAAGTTACGTTTTATGGGTTTCATTATTTTATGCGCTGTTATTTCATTTGATGCACCATGTTTAACTGATTCATCAGTCAAGAAACATATCACTNTTTCATTATTTTATGCGCTGTTATTTCATTTGATGCACCATGTTTAACTGATTCATCAGTCAAGAAACATATCACTGAAAAACAGCGAATGAAATGGTTGATGAATCAGTGGAAAATGTCACTGGATCAATACAATAAGTGAAAGTAATTGTCGTTTTTTCACTAACGTATCTGTTAAATTGATTGAAGTTACCGTTGAATAAGGCAGGTGCTGCTGTCAACTGATTTAAACAGTCAAATTCTCACTGATTCATATTTCGAATGTGAGAAGAGAGATGGCAAGTACTACGTCAATGATTTCGGTACGTGCCGTGTGTTTGATTCCCGACGTGCAAATACGTTCTCGGCAAGGATTGAGAGCGTTTCAGCAGAACAAGTTGAATGAGGGGCGGAAAAATTCAAAATAAAATATTAATTTATAAGGTACAAAAGGGCAGTACGTGCACTCCAAGCCTGTATCAGTGATACCAATCAGTGAAATAACATTCACTGAAAATCAGTTGATAAGCAACTGCCAACTGGTGAATCAAGCAAATTAACTGGGAACAAGTGAGTTATGGCAGTGGAATTATNATAAGCAACTGCCAACTGGTGAATCAAGCAAATTAACTGGGAACAAGTGAGTTATGGCAGTGGAATTATCGAGATTCAGAGAAAATAACAAATAAATCAGTGAAATTCAACCCATCATATTAATTAGTTATCTGGCAGTGATTATAAGTCGCGCAGTTTTCACTGGTTTTCACTGATATGGCTCAATTCTCACTGTTTTATATCTAGGATGTGTATTGTGCNCAGTCGCGCAGTTTTCACTGGTTTTCACTGATATGGCTCAATTCTCACTGTTTTATATCTAGGATGTGTATTGTGCCAATATTTCCATAATTGCGTGTTCTTACGAACCTTAATACGACGTGTATCACTAGACACAGTTCAGCCAGAGAGTACATAACAAGAGAGAGGTGAGATGGTGGCGTGAACTGAGAACTCCAACCACGCATGCCAGCAATATGACGTCACCGGCCAGAAATATGGCGGAACCTTGTTATCCAATAAGCTCTTGGAGTTTAACTTGCCAGACGGCAGCCTGACTAATAGGAAATATTCCGAAACGTTTAATAGCTAGGCGAAAATATTTCAGGACACGTTGTGTTCCAAAACACTTTAATTCAGAACCACTTTCGTGATTGGATCATTTGAATTGTTACGCTTCTTATCTTCCTGGCCGCCAATCACGGACGCTCATTACCGTGGAAACTTGATTCTGATTGGCTCGCATGTAGCAGACTGTCTTCACACAAAGACAGGCGGCCAATAGCCAAAGGAAAGATGCAAGTATGCACGTACGATATTGAAGTGTAGCCAGAGCGTAAATATNAGACAGGCGGCCAATAGCCAAAGGAAAGATGCAAGTATGCACGTACGATATTGAAGTGTAGCCAGAGCGTAAATATTTTCGCGAAAGAACAGGTGGAGCTATTAATAGTCAATCAGACTCCACAAGACCGTTTCCACAACTTCGCGCGACCAATGAGCGATCGAGTTCGCTTACATCAGAGGAACAGCGACGCTATTTCGATTCTGTATACATACATATTCAGTGGTTTAGCTTCAGAAACAAGGGATGTCATTATAAACTGGAAATTGTTGCTTTTAACTCTTTTCATTCNATATTCAGTGGTTTAGCTTCAGAAACAAGGGATGTCATTATAAACTGGAAATTGTTGCTTTTAACTCTTTTCATTCCGACATTGATTTTATGGCTTGTGGTGTTGCAAATTAGAATTGTTTTATGCGTGCTGTACTTATGCTTACACAGAGCTTGTTTTGTTATTAGAACCAATAAGTTGTAGACTTTATGTTCTGTGACAGCGATGTGGACCAGTCATAACGTGGGCTACTAGGAAGGTTTACGAATCAGTTCCCCTCGGGGGATATCACTGGACACTGAAACCCACAGTGTACAGTATCAGTCATAATATAACATTTCTGTGCAACATGTATAGACTACTCGCGGTTTCTTTACACTTTCTGAATCAAAGATTTGAAAAAATTACCCCACGTAGGACGTGTTTGGTTCTTTCCTAAATACGCCAAGTTTCGCCAAGCTTTTTATACATCAGTTATAATGAAGGTATCTTATTTTTTGGTTAAATTACACTTTCACTTATATTTAATATGTAGATTATAATATTTCATTCATAATTGATAGAAATAAAAACAGAGATAAAATAGGTGTGTTGATAATGCCTAGTACGAAATAGTTCCTATGCGAAATGTGATTATACTGAGTGCTCANAGAGATAAAATAGGTGTGTTGATAATGCCTAGTACGAAATAGTTCCTATGCGAAATGTGATTATACTGAGTGCTCACGAATGCGGTGCGTTGCCCCTTTGGTATAATTTTCTAGACGAGATTAAGCTTTGTTTGCATGAGGCGGAGGAATATTCTAGAAGTAGAACTTTAGCAGGGTTTCAGAAAAGTTGGAGTGAGTGAAGAGATTTAGGCGGCTCTTAACAGCGAGGTCTTGAGAGCCGATGAGGGTGATTGAGGTGAGTATGGAGCAGCGCCGGAATGACATGCGAAAATCTGGGAGGGACCCGGCCGGGGATTGAACCCGGTTCGCTCTGGGAGGTGAGCAAGCTAACGGCTAAGCCACAGCGGCTCCCATAAAAGTTGGAAGTAACCATGAATTGACTTTATCTACAATGCGCATGAAAGGGTTGAAATGGTGTTTTGCCATTAAAAACGAAATATTCTCAGCTACAAAAAACCGAAGACGGTGTAGTTATTCGACAGTGCCTAACACGCGTACATTTTTTTTATTTGCTTAAGTTTAACGTTTGCACTTTAGGCTGAGATGTAAATCAGGGGAAACCTACTGTACGACGCTAACCTAACCGTATATCTAAAAACCATGCAGGATTTAAACTCGGAACCTCTAGCACCAAAAGTGTTAAAAGTGACATTGCCTGTTAAATACGCCCCCAAACACATTTATGTTCATACGATTCATACGACAAATTGTGCGTCCCAAGTTTGATTTCCACAGGCTACCGCATAAATGAATCACATGTTAAAAAAATATATATTTATATATCACGCAGTTGCAAAGAGGGTGGTATCACAAAGTCACGACAAATATTACTTCAACTGTAATATTAATTAAAATAATGATTACATAAACGTGGGTTGTACTCTATAAAAAACTTTTTGAAAAAATAGTAACCTGAACATAATATGAGAAATACACTGTGAGGATTTAAGAAAAAAAAACATTTACTTACTTGTTTACAAATTTTAATTCGACATTAATGCTGGTAAATATTTCGATTCCTTTGCAATGTTTACAACTGACAGTATAATATTTCTTATTTGTTTACATTGGAAATTGTGGTAGTAATTTTATCACAATTGTATTTTAATGAACAGATATTCAATTTTCTGAAATTATAATTAACTGAACGTTTTAATGTCACAGGTGGGGTGATTAATGTTGTTTTATTTTAGGTTTTTTTCTCCTTGTCAAACTAGTGCCTTGCATAATGTTAATTTTATAGGTCTGAGATATCGTTAATTTTAAACTGTTTGTACATAAGATCCACGTATCAGGAGATGGTTTATTATTTGATTTTTTTTCAAGGAAGAAGGAGCATTGCATATGCAAGCCCAGGGACTCTCTCTTCAGTCATGACAGCAGTCAGACTGTAAAATTTTGTACACTCTTTAAATTAAATTAAATTTGATTTGGATAGCCCGTCATAAGGGTAGGGCGATGGAGGAGAAACATCACAAGTTATGTAAATACGCGCAGGCTTTAGTAGCAGCCTAAAAGCGCTAGCTTAGTAAATTTTTGGTGTCTTCAAGAAAGAAGAGGACTTTTAAGGACAACAGCCGTTACGATGGTCGTAAGATGTTTTATACAGTAACTGTATGTCTGGCACGAGCCAACGCTGCATACATACTTAATTTGCTTGTGATAATCCAAAAATGCTTTCAATGACTGACTTGTACCGAAAAATCTTTACATTTCAATTTAATTGACCTAGTGGTATGAGAAAGGAGTCTACAATTGCCCAAGCTAATCGGAAAGAAATTAAACTTTGCCTAATCTTTTCCCGCACTATAAAATGAACTATTTGAGAAACTTTTTCTCCAATAATTATTTTTGCCATCAGAAAGTTAAATTTTTCTTTCATTTAATTGGTTTCATGATGTATCGTTCTGAGGTAAAAAGAGATAGACATTTTTTTATTTTCTGAGTAAATCCGAATCACCAGAATTTCATTCATAATCAGTCCTGCATATAGAATCAATTATTGATGGATTCTGATTTTCGATGTTCCGCCAAAGTATAAATGTTTTAGTTTCGGCTGCGTATGCTCGACGCAGTTTCCCAGACATTCTATTCTATTAAAATATATGATATACATAAAATAACGTAAGTACGTACAAGACAATCTGTAAAAAAAAATTCTCAGCATAGATCTATTTGGGTTTCTTGCGAACGGAAACTAGCAACTCTTTTGTTTTCTGAAGTGCATGTACTGCTATTACCCGCAACGCCAGTCTCAAACAAAATGTAAACAAAAAAAAGACAGATTATAACATTGAGGTGGCGTTGAGAAGCGAAAACTGTGACGAAAATATACGGGTCATTTTGTATAATGGCCAACCGCTTAGTCACAGAGCGGCCCCACAAATCTAGCGTATGTCGTGTATACACGCCAATTTACATTACCGATATGGCGGCAAAACTTAATGCCGTGATTACTGCAGTTGAAGAGGAGATGCTGATTGTGCAAGATAATGTTCCGCGGCAAGCGGCAGCCTGCCAGGGAATGGATGGTGCACACTTTAAACATCTGATGTAAATCCCGCCCTTCTAGCAAATAGTTGTGGACCGCTAGTTCGGCTCTCATGCTTGTACTGTAGAGTGGTATCTATAAATGTGTACTGTCATTATGATGTATCACATGTGGAACTTTACAGTGCATAATTAACTGCCCTCACAGCACTACTGTGTAGATGATCAGGTGCCCCAACACACGATCATATGCTAGTTCCATGGCCTCGCTCAGACCAAACGTTTGGCCATAATAAAATATGACTAGTATATTTTCTTCCCGGTTTTCACTTCCCCACTTAACCTGGGTGTAAAAAATCCGCCATTTTTTACACGTTGTATATTCTTCCTTGCTACGCGTACCAGTGGAGTGAGGTGAAGTGTTGCAAGGTAAGCTGGTGCTTGCCCAGTGTTGTACACACTCGGCGCACGCAGCAGGAACCAATAGTGGGGCCGGGATAAACTGAATGTATGTGATGTGACGTCAACTCCACTACGACGTTTAAGTGGCTGATGTGTAAACTAGCAAACGATTAGGTACAGCACAGAGCAAAATACACATTACCTTGCAACAGTTNTTTAAGTGGCTGATGTGTAAACTAGCAAACGATTAGGTACAGCACAGAGCAAAATACACATTACCTTGCAACAGTTCACCACACGCCGCTGACACGCACCTACACGCACTGGAACAGTGCGTCGTTTGCTCCACGGAGTAATACGCAGGACTGGAATCATGTGGCGTAAGAATCAATTTCAGATTTTTTTCAAGAGCCTTAAATGGTTTCCTTTTTCAGCACCATATAGACAAAACATACCGAAACACTAAATTCTCCTGAACTGGAACTACAGTTCAAAGCCGACTTGTAGCTGTATCCTTACTTGGAAGTCCTATACATTCAGTTGTCAGATGAGAGCTACTTTACAGCTTACAAAAAAAAATTTGCAACTCGTAAAATCGCTTCGTTGGTCCTATATCGGCACTAAATCTTTTGAAGAAATTTTATTTAAATAACACAAGCAGGTGTTCGCGTAAGAACATTGCAATAAACACGTTGTTACATCCTCATAAATCGATTTTCAATAAACATTCGAAGACATGTTTCCAATGAGATGTAAATATTTTGAAGTAGGAATTGCTATAAGTTTTGAATGCCCTGCAGTTTAAATCTATAAAAAATGGCTAAAAAGAAATGCATTTCTGTGTTGATCATCAACCTCGTGCATCCTACCTAATATTATAAATACGAAAGTGTGTTTGTTTGTTTGTCCTTCTTTCACGTCGCAACGGAGCAACGGATCGACGTGGTTTTTTGCACAGAGATAGTCGGAGGGCCGGGAAGTGACATAGGTTACTTTTTATCCCGAGAAAAAATGTCATTCCCTCGGGAAAATTCTTATTGGAAAATGAAAAAGTACACAAACGGAATAACAATGCAACGTGCAACCTAGTAACAGATCGACGTAATTTCTTGCACAGAAATAGTTGGAGGACTGAAAGGTGATATTGACTACTTTTTATGTTCAGTGTCTGTCTACTAACAAATACCGTTATTTCTCCCTATAGGTTTGTTACCACGCGAGCGAAGCCGCGGGTAAAAGCTAGTAAGGAATATAAAAGTAGCACAAAAATGAATAAAAGTAATTAAGATAATATTCTTCATGCTGCTAAAAGTACTGGGTATTGCCTGGAGGGAAATTTGACCATTTCTTCTTAAATACACGAATACGAAAACACGACAACACAATAAATAAGACGAGCAGAAAATATGTCTGCATAGTTGTAAGAAAGACTGATTGGAAAGAAACTGTAACATGATAACTACAACGCACAGTTTTTTTACATTATTGAAGTAATCAAATAGAAAGCAAACAAAAATATTACAATATTTAAAAACTGTAGGCCTAGTAAAGATGGAATAACGTATATTATACTTTTAACTTCAGCGACTCCTACCTATTCTCATCGCACCCTGCTAGTTTGCTGCGTTAAAGGCACACAGAAAAAAATTATAAAAATAATAATAAATTATGTTAAACTAAACAGTTTTCTTACTAATGCAGGAACTTGTCCGAATCTAGAAAAATATTTCTCGTGAACATGTTACAGGCAGTCTATTTCCAAAAACAATGAAGTTACGGTCTCAGAAAAATGCCGGCATACTCAAGTTTGGCTAGAGGTTCGCACAGTGGCTGCCGATCTCCGCTGCTTCGTTGGTTGCGTGGCGATTTAAGATCGCTAATTGTGATACGACTCTCATCGTAAGCAGTTGCGTCTATTCTAATTTCAAAAAAACTATGGGACGTTTAAACGAAAATCTGTTTTAAGGACAGAAACGAAAGTCAATTTTCTTGTTGCCAATTTATAACTTTAAGTTATTGGAACATAAAGGTGTCAAAGTCAGCAAAAAAATCGCCGATAGAAGTCCTCTGTTTGCGATCGTCATTTTTCTGCAAAACTGTGTTTTAAACTGTAGCGACAAAGCTGTATCTTTTCTGGACAGATTTCTGTATTAAAACTCTATACTCACCGCTCGATTCCTGAGGAAACAGAACACACACGAAGCATGTTTATGCTCATTTTCCATCGCCATCGCAACGCTTCCTTACGTCCGGACGTGACCTTCAGGCGTTAAAAACGCTTTACTTGAGAGACCCGTTAACCCTTCCAGACCGACTTTAATTTACGGTTTCAGGTGTAGTAAACAAAAAAATTTTTTTAATGAACTGCATATGTATATGTTCGGCTAAAGTTATACGAACCAGTTATGAACTAGACAAGTAAGACGGTTTGCGAATAATTTAAACACAGGTAAGATCATTTGTCATTGAACTTCGCAGTGTGCAGCTCAAACCAAATATTACCCACGTGTGCTTAATGTGCACAATTTTGCACATTAGGGTGAATGGGTTCCGGGTTCGAATCCCTGGAAAGGCTTGGGTGCACATTTGAGTAGGTCTCTATTAGTCACCTTACCACGCAAATTCCACCAAACTCTTAACGAGTTGAAACTATAGTCACTTATAAACCATAAATAAAGTCTGAAAAAAAAATGTCTTAGACTCTGGTCTCCCGTCCAGAGGCAGGGATATAAGAAATTCGGGTTATTTTGCGGCTGCAAACTAAACTCGATGATCGCTGTACAGTATGTTCGTTGGACTTCTGCCACAGTTTTATAACATGTGTTCCCAACTTTTATGCAACGTATAATCAAGTTAACATATTTAAAAGAAAAAAATATGCCAAGTCTTTAGGACCTCCATGTTTTATAAAATACAAGGAAGATGCATTGTTTGCATTCAAAACGTATGCTCCAAAATGTGGCTTAAAATATTAATCGCACTGTATTGGGCCAACAGAAATTATACACATAATTTTACAACTGTATGTTTGTCAACTTGTTACCAACCATCAAAAAACCATTAAAATACACATACGTTGTGGTTTGGTATTTTCTGATTTATTGGCATAAATGTTTTTGGAGGATGCTAAGTAATTTCATAAAATTTTCGCGGTAGAAAATTTTCTTTGACATACTACGTTGGCCCAATGTTACAGTAATGTGTGTATACCATAAATCATAAACTAAAGATGACGCAGACAGAATTTTTCGTTTTGTACGCATGTACCCACCATGAACTACCCCACACCAATATAACTGTCAAAGTCACATGGTCAGCACTGATGAACGTGTTCGTTTGTATCTTAATTTTCAAAAGATAAGCCCTTTTATATGAATAAAATACTTTTACCAAATTCAATTTAATCTAATTGCATAAAAAATTGGTTGGAGGAAGTACACAAACTTCTCAAAGAACTAGATTATATGTACAGTGTTATAACTTCAATTCATATCCACGTTGTTTACGATAGTCGTATCGGCAGAAAATCAGTTTAGTGTTGAGACACGGAGACTAGTATTGTGAAGCTAGCGTGATCACTCCGCCCCATATTCACTCTACGTTCCAGACTTGCATACAGCCAACCTTTCCAACCAAATTCAAACAGTTGGGCTTACGCAGGTTGAAACACTCTAAGCCCGAATCAGTGATAGCAATCAGTGAAATAACATTCACTGAAAGACAGTTTATAAGCTACTACCGACCGGCAAAACAATTAAATGAACTGGGAACTAGTGACTCTGGCAGTGGAATTCTCGACATTCAGTGGTAATCACAAATAAATCAGTGAAACTCAGCTATCATATTAATTAGTTATCAGTAGTGGCAGTGATATTTCGCGAAAATATTTCGAGACAAGATACAGCCCAAACCACTGTAGGGTCGTTCAGCTTCTTTGATTGGCTAAAAAAATGTTTTTTTGTGGCCCGTGTTAACCGTTTGCGCACGAATCACGAAGGTTCAGTGTCGGAGTTACTTAGTCCTGAGTGGCTTGGTCAAAGACGGACATGGCACCAACAGCCAATGGAGATATAGCAACAACTGAGGTGTGTATATAGTATTGATGTCTACTGTGTGCTCCGATTTTTACGCGAAAAGTCGCTGGCCCTAGTTATCAGGCACTGATAATCAGTCACTCAGTTTTAATTGTTTTCGTTGATTTGGCTCAATTATTACTGTTTCAGGTTTAGAGTGTACTGGGGAGGGAGCGGATGAATGAACAGCGGGAAGCTGGCCTTATTTGGAGGTCAGGTCACGCTCGCGCCCAGCGCGGGGACCGAGAGAAAGGCGCCTCCTCGACTCCGGAGAGCCCATGCAAACCCGTCTTTAATGAGAGTATTGTTTCCGCAAGGTCGACGCACATCGAGAGAAGTGGACGGCGAATACCTGCCCGCTGCCGGTCCTGCATCACAATGAACTCGGTCTCGGGCGCTGGGGGAAGGCCCTACGCCCACCCCAGTGGGAGACGTCGTGCTGCCAGACGGACGCAGGGGCGACGCCGCTGCGTGGGCGGAATGGAAAGTGCGATCGTATGGGTCTTCTCGGGACGCCTGCGATCGCCGGAGGCAGTGTGCCGGCTCGTAGCGGGCGCATTCGACGCGTAGAGCGGGAAACGGGGGAGAGTGCTCGCCCAAAGCACAGAGTACCTAAGTATACAGACGTGGATTAGCCGCTTATTCCGTCACGCTTGTGGCGTCACCGGCCAGCAACACGTCGGAACGCCGTTCGCCAATCAGCGCCTGGTAACTTACTTGCCAGCCGTTAGGGAACCTCCCACACGCGGCAGCCAATCAAACGCAAGGCTCGTCCCCTGATCCTCGCACAGCCAATCAGCGAATGGGTACGCTCACATCAAAGGAATCGCGACGCCATTTCGTCTCAGTGTATTTATCTACTCTGTGCCCAAGGCGTGCAGTAGCCACTTCGTGTTCCAACATTGAACTGCTTTTCTGCCAACACGACTATCATAAACAACGTGGGTAGGATTCGAGGTTAGAACACTGTTGAGATGTTTGCATACTTACTCTAACCAATTTTTAATGCAGCTTGATTAAATTCAAACTATTAAAAAGTATTTTATTCGTATAAAAAGTCTTGTCTTTTGAAAATCAAGATATTTATACAAAAACGTTCATCACTGTTGACGATGTGACTTGACAGTTGTGTTGTTTTGGGGTAGGTCAATGTTAGGTACATCCGCAGAAGACGATAATCGGTCATCACCTCATCCTTAGTCTATGGTTTGACACACTGTCTAAAATAGCAAGGATCGCCAACTTAAAACGGCGTACACTAACATCGTGCGGCCAGGTGACAGCAGTTACAGCCAAAAATTGGAAAACTCGATTTGCACCAAAACAAACGCGCAACAAATAGTATCATAATTAATATCCTACGTGTAATTTTTAATTTAGCGTACGACGGTCGTGACGCTGGCCAAGGCGTCACAAATTAAAGTTTATAATTGGAATTTATTTACTTTATTGGTAGTATTTCGGTGTGAATAATTATTCCGCTCAAGACAAACAAAGTTGATTCTTAGGACGATCTTTCATTGAGGGATAGAGCNTCAAGACAAACAAAGTTGATTCTTAGGACGATCTTTCATTGAGGGATAGAGCGACGCCCCGCTGGAATATACAGCTATACTTCATTCGCGGTTACTTTACACTTCATGAATCAAACTTTTGCAAAGTCATCTTAAGCATAACTTGTTTAGCCGTTTCTTAAAAAACAATAGTATCATTTTTTTTTGTTCTTTAGTGTAACTTAAATTACCTTTTTTCTTTTTGGAAAAATATTTATTTACTTGCAGTTTTTCTATAAATGATACAATTTATTTCATGGTCAGTATAATTGATAAGCAGTGAGAAAAATGGTATATTGGTAGCGACAAGAGGAAAGCAGTTCTTTGGTAAATAGTCCAGTCAATATAAACATCCGACCTTGCGTTTGATTCAGTAGTTATGATATTTTGATATGTTGTTTGGACCCAAGCCCGTAGTAGAAACTCAAGTTTTGCAACCCCCGAAAAGGTGCGCGACCAGCGTGGCAGCCAAAAAACAGCGACATTTTTGCTCTTTCTTTCAATTTTTGCTCAATATCTTCCGAAATATACGTCTGACGGAAAAAGGTGTCCCATACTTTTTTACAGTATATTAAATTTGCGACACTCTGAGACCCAAGCTGTTTTTTTACATTCAGAAGTTTCCAAGATACAGCTCTTTAAACATATGCAATTTTTCCCAAAAAATAAACATTTTAAGTTTTGGCCTCTTATATTGTTAAATACCGTCGAAACAACTCGTCCTTCGAGAAACTTTAAGATAAATGAATTTAAAGTACATTTATTTAGATTTAATTTGAGCACTGGTAGGCACTTTTAGACCCAATATTTCTCTCAGAAATGGCATNTAAAGTACATTTATTTAGATTTAATTTGAGCACTGGTAGGCACTTTTAGACCCAATATTTCTCTCAGAAATGGCATATAGGTACCCGAGCGAAAACCTTGAAAATTGACTTAAGAGAAAATAAAATAAAAACAGTGCAATTACAATTTGTAGGTCAATAGTATTTTATTATGAACAAGAAAAGTTACTGANTAAAGTACATTTATTTAGATTTAATTTGAGCACTGGTAGGCACTTTTAGACCCAATATTTCTCTCAGAAATGGCATTTAGGTACCCGAGCGAAAACCTTGAAAATTGACTTAAGAGAAAATAAAATAAAAACAGTGCAATTACAATTTGTAGGTCAATAGTATTTTATTATGAACAAGAAAAGTTACTGATATAAAACTTTTTTTGAAGGTCCCGGTTTGGAAAGTTCTTCGTCGGAAGTACTTGTAGGAGTAGATGTCCCTTCTGTTGTCCTGAGTTGTGGCGATGGAGATTTCCTCGTCGTCAGATTCCTCTATCTGATTAAAGGAAGGAGATAAGAAGATATGATAATTAAAGAAGAATTTATAAGAAAAAAGAAGACGAATAAGAAGAACAAAAAGGTGAGGAAACAAGAAAAGAATAAAACAAGTGGAAGAGGAAATGAAAAATAAGAAGAAGACTTTAGATAAAGATTAGGGATCCCGACGACTACGGGTATTATCAAAGAGGGGGGACATTCGATAAATTTATAGGATATTGATATATAGGAATTTATAAACAATTTATTTAAATCATTTATAATTTAAAGTCATGAATTGACATGGATTTTAATTTCAATTAATTAATTTTATTTAAATTTGTTAAATACATTTGTTTCATCCCTCGCTCTAAAAAAAAACAAAAAAATCCTAGCCCAATAAGATTCCTTGGCAGTGGAAGTAGCGAAGAATGATTATAATGAATCGAAGATTAATAATCAAAAACCTCGGATGGCCTTTGGCTAAGAGAGGTGAGGTGGAAATTAATTAATTTTTTTTGTCCAAAATGTATATGTAAATGCACTCCATGGCCTCATCTAACTGTGTAAGTAGTGGATATCCTCTTTTATGTCCAGTTTTTGCCTGTTTGGCAAATAACGTTTTGTAACACTGGATATGGTTAGCGTCAGCAGCAACCAAGTCATGTTCAGTTTTGAGGGGTTCCATAATCTGTTTCGCCCAACCATCACCTCACCGTCGAGCTGCATCTAAAATAGTATCCCTCGATTCCAATTTTTCAACTTGGTGGACGGTATTCCTTCTGAAATGAGGGAGTTTTTGCTGTAGCCTAAGGAACTCTTCCTTGATGNCGTGATATCTAAACCACACAAAATACAAATTTTTTGAAGGTTCCAGCCAGTCAAACTTGATCTTGAGGATCGGGGAGGGTCAGGAACGCAATCCCCTCCACGACGAACAGACGCTTCAACATTCTTTTTAGCAATATGTACCTCTTTCTACACGTATCATGAACGGTGACTTGATGACAGTTTCGAAGGTAACTCACATTTTCCTGTAGACAACGTTGTTGACTCGCAGTTAGTAAAGTGAAAATGNAATATGTACCTCTTTCTACACGTATCATGAACGGTGACTTGATGACAGTTTCGAAGGTAACTCACATTTTCCTGTAGCAACGTTGTTGACTCGCAGTTAGTAAAGTGAAAATGCCTTTTTCTTTCACAACAACGACTGGGCCTTCATCCAATGTCTTACGACAAATGAAACATATGTCTGGAGGGATAAACATCTCACTTACTTCACAACCCGCACTCTTGTAAATCTAACACGCAACTGAAGAAAGAATGGCGAGGGACTCTTTGGCTTGACCTGGGGAGGGGGCTGGGAGGGACGCCTACCTGCCGACACTCTTCTCACACAAAGGGCCCATCCCTCGGCTCCAACCCCACATAACGCACAAAGAAGCATATTTACAAACTCAACTAATAACATGAATCTAACCAAAAATGCAAATGTTCCAAGGTTCGGATCATCTCCGGTTATTAATTTATTATAATTGACATTGAGATAAAATTATATGTTATATGTATTATATTTAATAACTTTTATTTTAAACAAGGTTGGGCACTAAGTTGTACAGGTATTATGGTTGTATTATTCTAAATAATTAGTCCATACATGCTAACATAACGCATTTCATCATTATAGAGCTTATTCACGATGTTAGACGCAATTTTTCTTTCATTTTCCATTAAGTCAATTTTCAAGGTTTTCGCTTGGGTACCGATATGCCATTTTTGAGAGAAATATTGGGTCTAAAAGTGGCTAGCAGTGCTCAAATTAAAGCTAAATAAATGTACTTTAAATTCATTTCTCTTGAAGTTTCTCGTAGGACGAGTTGTTTCGACTGTATTTAACAGTATAAGAGGTCAAAACTTAAAATGTTTATTTTTTGGGAAAAATTGCATATGTTTAAATAGCTGTATCTTGGAAACTACTGAACGTAAAAAAACAGATTGGGTCTCAGATTGTCGCAAATTTAATATACTGTAAAAAAGTATGCAACACCCTTTTCCGTCAACGTATATTTCGGAAGATATTGAGCCAAAACTGAAAAAAGAGCGAAAATGTCGCTGTTTTTTGGCTGCCACGCTGGTCGCACACCTTTTCGGGGGTTGCAAAACTTGAATTTCTATTACGGTCTTGGGTTCAAACAACATATCAAAATATCATAACTACTGAATCAAATGCAAGGTTGAGCCCTTTTTCATGTCTACATTGACTGGACTAAAAGTGTTATTCAATATCTTTTTTAGTGTTACATTTGTAAAATAATTGTTTCTGATTGACATTTTAGCTGTAGATAGCTGTGGTGGATATACATTTGCCTGTTGCCTATAAAGCATTTCTTTACAGCCAAGCGTACAAACACGTTGTGTTTCTTTCCAGGCCTGTTAATGTTGACGATTATCTCGGCTCCCAATTCCTGAATCCCGTTTATAGTTATTTGCTGTAATTTTCTTTTCTTCAGAAATCCTTAAACAAAATTGCAGTTTTAGAATTTTTGCTAATCGATGTTATCTTGTAGTTCATATATATAAATAGTACAATTATATGTATGTGAATATAATATGTGTATGTAGTTATGTGTATGCATGTATGTGTATGCATATACGTATACAGATAAAAGCATTAATCAAAAGAGAAATCGTGTAAGTTCACTATTCAGCTTATTTTTATTTTATGTATGTTGCTTTTATATATTTCATATAAGGTACTTTCTAATTTTATAGTAGACTTTAAGTTTGTCTCATTTTTTTATTTATTTTTATTTTAAAAAAAATAAGTGTTATGTTTTATTATGTAAAGTGGTTAAGTGCAAGAGAAGGTGAATACCTTAACTTCGCCACAACCAAATAAGTTTTATTATTATTATTATTATTATTATTATTATCCAATGAAGTTACACAGTATCAGATCAAAAGCGTGTACCATCGTTGTGTTGCTTTAAATTTAACCTAAGAACATTTATATATATTTATAAGTTGTCTCAGGTGCAGGGAATGGTAAACAGGTGGATAATATTTACGGTGTGCTCTATAATGCATTCATATATTTATTACATTAAAAAAAAATTGTTTTTAGTTTTTGTAAAAAAAATAATGTTACGATTTTCCAAAAGCAAAGTAAAAGCGCAAGTATTTAAATCAACAAGTCTAGTTTCCTTTGGATAGTTCATACCACGTTCGGCAACCTTGGCAGTTAGTAAATGATTCAGTGCTCCTGGATAATTGAACACAACCAAAAATAGCAAGGGCGACGAAAATTGTAAATCTGCCAGCATTTCGTTTCCTCTTCTCAACAGCGATTGAAAAAAATATATATACATATATATGCTGGTAGATGAAGGCTGTAAAAAAAATCTCGACTTTCATCATGCAGCACAATTTTTCACTCCGATA
>NQII01001983.1:319223-407634 GCA_002778355.1 Clitarchus hookeri | reverse complement strand
AATGGTAAAACCTACACACTTTATCAGAAATTCTAAGCTATGTATTTATAGACACGTAAAATGTAAGTTATTTCAACGACTAAAAACAGTTACAATGATTCACGTACAGGTTTTGGCGACCGGGTTTTGGTCCGGAAACCTGCTGTAACCTCATTGAAAAGTCGAAACACTCGTGGTCAGAGTGCGAGAGAGCACCAGCGAGAGGACAACTAAGTACTTACTTTCATATATAGTGGTCTTGTTCGCTCGAAGTAGGGTTAGATACACTGTTATATTACTCCCTTAACAACCAAGTGTAGTAAATACTAGGTATTAACAACACTGCTCTACGCCGAGCCACTGCGTTAACTCAGTTCATTGCTCATGGTGTGCCAACTCACTTCCTTGCAAACATGTACCTCACGACTTAGTGGCCGGCACAGTGAGCTAGCGATGTTGACATCGGTATTAGTTATATCCGGTATTTTAAAAGTATCATACGATACGATGTATCAAGGGAAAAAGTGTGCGGCTAGTTCAAAAGTAAAACAAACGTTATTACCATTCTGCAATACTAATTTGCAAATGCAGTTGTTTTATTTATAACAAATCCACCGCTGCACGTTGTCGGCGAATCGTCTGTATTGCATTGCTTAAAATGTAATGGCAAAAAAAAATCAGGTTTTAAATCAGTGTTATTGGCAAGGCTGTAGTACCATAAATTTAAAACTGAATTATTAGACCTGGACGAGGTCTTAAGCAGACGAAAAGTAGTTTCAAAACAAGCTAAGTGAACTTACCACATATTACAATAACACACTATGCGTTCAATATATCGACGGGAATCGCTAAGTTTGTAGCGACAGGTGAAGTGCCGAATGCCGATCTGCTGCAGATGCTCGTTGTTGTGCACAGTAAATCGTGAGTGTAATGCCCCGCCATGACGCAATTGAGTTGACACACTTCGTCAACTGAGGCCGTGACTCAATTTAAAGAATACACTTTTGAGAGCTCTCTTTCGCACAACTTAGCCAGAGCACAGCTTTGCGCCTTCTCTCTGTGAAATCGACACAACCTCTCTCTCTCAGACATCTGATGACAAAAGGCGAGAAATTGTGCTTAGCTAAAATCGTGTCCATAGTTTAGCTATAGGAAGTAATTTATATATGTTTAAAAAGTTTCACAACCACAAGAAATTATACCACTACCGGATTAACTGTTAGGACATGAAATACAATAATTTTAGATTTGATACATTTCCATCGTGCTATAGTAATTGTATGTGCACACTATGCAAAAGCGACAAAAAAAAGAATGGTAAAACCTACACACTTTATCAGAAATTCTAAGCTATGTATTTATAGACACGTAAAATGTAAGTTATTTCATCGACTAAAAACAGTTACAATGATTCACGTACAGGTTTTGGCGACCGGGTTTTGGTCCGGAAACCTGCTGTAACCTCATTGAAAAGTCGAAACACTCGTGGTCAGAGTGCGAGAGAGCACCAGCGAGAGGACAACTTCGCGCACTCCCAGTGCTCTCTCGCTCTTTCGCGCTCTCTCCGATGAATTGAGACCACCAGAGAGCGTTCTCTGTGACGTCATCATGACGTGTTCGCGAGGGTGAGAGGACGATATAGCGCTCTCTGGGCCAATTGAGACACTGTCTCAGTGAAGCGCGCCTGTGAGCATTTCCGAAAGTCCTGCTTAAGATCTACTTGTATGTGCATTGTGTATTTCCCCACCTTATGTCAAGTTAACATCTACATCGGCCTGATCACTTCATTCGCGCGTCAGTCAAGTGAAACTGTCGAGTTATCAAAAATAGTAAATATGTGGCAAGTTTTCTTATGTTTACACTTATATGCACTAAAATAAACAGAAAGCGAAATAAATGTTTACCTAACACCTTTGATTCAACGGTAAGACATTAAACTTCTTTCCCTCTGCCGTTACCAATTTTACTGGCTGCACGCCAGTCAGTGTGCCCGTTAAAATACATGCAGGTAGAGGTAGTGACATTTTTCAAAGGTTGGTTACAAAAGTGTACAATTAACTGTGAACAGACTACAGTAAACAGCAGAGACGGAGCACACTTTGCAAGCAGTCGCGAGCCGCCAACTCACCAAACGCAACATAACTAGTTGGGTTGAGAGATTTGGGCGGCTGTTAACAACGAGGTCTTGAGAGACGATGAAGTGTGAAATGTGATGAGAACGGAGCAGCGCCGGAATGCGAGAGCGGGGGAAACTGAAGATCCCCGAGAAAACCCCGCCGACCAGCGGCATCGTCCGGCACGATCACCACTTGCGAAAATCCGGGAGTGACCCGGCCGAGGATAGAATCGGGTTCGCCTTGGTGCGAGGCGAGCAGTTTAACCTCTTAACCACCGCGGCCCCTTGAAACATAACGAGTCGCGAATTTACCTGCTCGCAGCGTCGCCGCTGCCGGGGAGATAATTGCCGGGGAAGTCGGCGAGCTGGAAACTGAAGGGGTGACTTAAAATTCCTCTCCGAGCGAAGATAAGAGCGCTGTAATCGCATTAGCGGAGCGATGTTCGGAAAGCAGCCCCCCCTCCTCTTACAAGCCGCTCACGACGACCCTGAGGGCGGGAGGAAGGTTTCCGAGGGACGAAGACGACCGAGCAGGGATTTTGGAGGNGCGGAGGAATATCCTGGAAGTATAAATTTAGCAGGGCTTCAGAATTGTTGGAAGCAACCGTGAATGGACTTAACTACGCATTTTCGAGCCTCAGTTTTCTGTTCATTGTGGGTAGCCAGTTTTACCTTTGGGCAGGTGGCACGGGATTCGGTGCTTCTTTCCTTTGCGTGTCTGCTTTTGGTNCCTATTTTTTTTAAGTTTTGCTGCAGTAATAATATTAACTAGTTACTAAACTGTAAATATATATATATATATATATACATATATATATACATATATATATCGTAAACTAATGCCGTCGGCTACCGCTTAACTTATTTTTGAAAAGAAAAAAAAAAGAAAAAAATTAAACAAAACTTAATGTCTATTATAAAATTAGAAAGTTGCTTATATAAAACATAAAACAGCAATATACATAAAATAAAAATTACCTGAATAGTGAACTTACACGATTTCTCTTTTTATGTATGTTTTTATGTGTATACGTGTATGCATATGCGTACACATACACGCATACACAAAACCACCTACACATATGACATATATTCACATACATATAATTGTAGTATATATAAATATAAACTACAAGATACCATCGATTAGCAAAAATTCTAAAACTGCAATTGAGTTTTAGAATTTCTGTAGGAAAGAAATCACAGCAAATAACTCTTTAAACGTGGAAAAATACAAAAAAAAAAAAATTAATTAAAATAAAACATTTTATATTTGCTAGCTCTAAAATTTGGTCAGGTACCTAAAATTATACATAAAATAAAATAATAATGCAAAGTTTACTCGCACATGCTCATTCACACACCTACATATATAAACAGTATATTTAATTAATTAAATAATAACATAAGCATCAGAAACATCACTACAGGCGCATGAAGCAGAAAGCAAACAAGTTAGAGGTATTATAAAACAGGAACCTCCACAATAAATATTGTTTATATCAAACCCATATTTCACGTTTATTTAAACATTCATAGCCTGACTAAACTGTCACGGCACAATTTTTAAAATTTAGTGATTGAAATTGTATCTTTGGTAAGCAATTCCAAATTTTGGTTGTGGGGATCGAAAGAGAATTTTTCAAAGTATTGGGCAGTAAGAAATGAGACGAAAGGTATCGAGGANAATTTTGGTTGTGGGGATCGAAAGAGAATTTTTCAAAGTATTGGGCAGTAAGAAATGAGACGAAAGGTATCGAGGACATCCTGTAATAAATAATTTCTTTAACAAGCAGATATTGTGTAATGATCGACGATTTTTTTAATGAAGCCATGAGAGAGTGGTTTGTTATTCGTGATTTCATACTTATGCGTCCCATGATAGCCCACGAATTAACTTGGTATTTTTTTTTTNAGAGTGGTTTGTTATTCGTGATTTCATACTTATGCGTCCCATGATAGCCCACGAATTAACTTGGTATTTTTTTTTTCCATTTTTACAACTTTGTTAGTATTTGTTATTACGGCTTCAGCAAAACGGGAAAATTTTGGATTTTAAATCAAAGTATTAAAAAAATATAAAAAGTAAAATTTTTTTTTCGTGAAAATGGCATAACGTACAGTGAAAACAAGTTGAACAATATTTGGTGCAAATGAATAATTATTAGTTTTTTGGTAACCTGTATGCTAGAATATAGACGATTCGCGGTACCTTCACACTTTTTGAATCAAACCTTTAAAAAATCACCCCATGTATGGCGTGTTTGATAGTTTCGTAAATATGCAATGTATCACAAGCATTTTATAATTGTGTTAACACTGAAGTACCTTATTGTTGGTTACATTAAACGTTTACATTAATTTTTTTTATAAATTATATGTATTTCATTTATTTTTAATATAAATATAAAGAGAGCGGAAATCGGCGTGTTGGTAATGCCCAGTAGTATATAGTTCTTATGCAAAATATTATTACACTGAGTGCGCACGAATGCGGGGCGTTGTCTATTCGGTGCGATTTTCTATAATTGGTTAAAATTTATTGGTATAAAGCGGAGGAATATCCTGGAAGTATAAATTTAGCAGGGCTTCAGAATTGTTGGAAGCAACCGTGAATGGACTTAACTACGCATTTTCGAGCCTCAGTTTTCTGTTCATTGACTATTGCCCCCGTGGGTAGCCAGTTTTACCTTTGGGCAGGTGGCACGGGATTCGGTGCTTCTTTCCTTTACGTGTCTGCTTTTGGTCCAGAGTCTACCTGGGCGTGTCTAACACACTGCGATACAATTGCAAACTTATCAGAGTTGTAGATGTGCTTGAAGTCTAACTTATCCTAAAATGAATTCGCGAAATTTTCTAGTTCGTAAGTATGAGTTGTTCGCGGTTGTTCAGGGGCGTATTTAAAAGGACTTCGTAGTAAAAAATTGACAGTAACATTTGTGTTTGCGTATCTCAGGAAATTAACGTTCTAAGAATACAAGTTTTTTTCCAGAAAATATTTAAAACAATATTATCGACAGCCAAAACTTTATATTTTTTTCCTACTATNTTCCAGAAAATATTTAAAACAATATTATCGACAGCCAAAACTTTATATTTTTTTCCTACTATACAGTATATTTAAAAATTAAATTAAAAAAAAAAAGGCATTTTCAGGGTATTTTGTGTGCAGTCTCATTTAAATAAAAGAAGAGAAAAGTCCAAAGTAACCATTATGGGCCCTCTTCATCAAAATAATCATTATTTGAAATTTTTTTTATGAAACACTGTTCAACTTTTACAGATAACTTACCAGTAGTCTTCCGTCAGAAAAAAAAATTAAACCGCATTGTGACATGTCAAAATCACAATTTGAGTATTTTCGGCGTATACAAATAAAGCTAACAGAAATCAACAGAAAATTTAGCAAGAGCGACCTAATGGTCATGTCTTAATTTATTTTAAGGCATACTCAGCAAAATTTATTTTACAAAAATCACATACTGCTGCAAATTAAAACAGGCAAAAATGTCCTTATTTTGAGCAAATTCTAAAAAATGAGTAAATGTTTCATGGCACGATTTTAATGATTTATTGAAATAACTTATGGTATCTTATTTCAGTGCAAATTATCTCATTTCTGTGAGTTAGTGTTTATTATTCGTACGTCCCAAAAACACTAAAATTGTGTTTTTGACATGTCAATTAGAGAAGAAAGAAGTGGTCTTAATAATGTGTAGACTATAAGTTGAATAGTATTTTGTACAAATATAAAATAATGAATTCTTTGGTGACTAGCACCCTTGAGGTGTGGGGGCCTGCCAACCTCCCTCATTGAAATTTGGCGAATTAAAAATTTAAACGGAGGCAAAAATAAAAAAAACAAAGGAAGGTTTAGAATCTTACCTCGGATGGTAAAAAGTCTGCAGCGCTAGATGTTGCGATGCATGCAAAAAATGTTTCCATTTCTATAGACCTTAAGTGAAAATAGCTTATCGAAAACTGTCCAGTCGGAGAACTGACAAACGCAGGGAGCGTTAAGGGAATTGGCCACTGAAAAATGTGTATTTTTATATTTGTCCCGCATACTGTTCAAATTTTAGGCTAGTTCTAAATAACTCTTTCCTAGAAAAAAATTCGAGCACAGAGTTTTCGCATATCATTATTTACTGTTTTAAAATTGTAAAAAATAACGAAAACCATTATACGTACAGAAATGAAGTAATTCACACTGAAAGATGATGCCATGAGCTATTTCATGATAGCTATAAAATTACACCAGAGAATAACGTTTTCGCAATTAAAAAACAGTTCTGAAAACAAATAAATTTATATATATTTTTTATTTTTGGTTGTCTCTTAATTTTTAGAAAATAACCTTTGATAAACATACCTTAAATTAACACAAAATCTTTCAGTTGTCTTTTCAAATGTTCTGAATATAGTTTGACTAATTTTATTTGTACATTACAAATCCGCAAAATTTTGAATTTGAAATGTCATTTTGCAAAAACCATTGTACCAAAAAGAATTTTATCCGACGGAAAGGTATTTACAGACAATATCTACAAGTTGAACAAGATATGGTACATATATGAAATAACACGTTTTTCAGTGACCAACGCCCGCCCTTAAAAAACTAATTAGAAACATGTGCAGGAGACATCTATCTACTGAATTGCCAGCCTTTATTGTAAAAAGTATTGATTTAAAGAAATATGCTAGATTTTAAAAATATGGTTAGCAAATGAATTTTCATAACGTCCTACTAAGTCATGATGCGATAGTAAAGTTGTTGTGTTCGTGATTGCTGTAAAATAACTTGGAAAACTATTTAATGCCTCAGTAAATCACGTAATTCGATAAATAAAAAACGCAATTAGTTTTAATGTTAGCATGTATTTAACATTAGTATTTTTTAATACTTGTAATGAGACGTTTAAATTAGTTTACATTTCCTTTAATTTCTTAAAAGTAGGATAGAGAGTATTTGTATCATATTTACGATCGTACGATCGTACGATTGCACATGACCGACGCGGCAAATACAGTGAGAAAGTCCACAGAAGTGTTAATTTTACATACGAAGGGAGAATACAAAATTCGCAGAGGTCCTAAGCGGAGTTTTGAAAAGAGCTCAATTAATAGCGAACAGCCTTTGGTATTTACTTTATTTACTCACCGACAGGACACAGAGCATTACTCAATAATATTATATGAATGTTATATTTTTATTGCTTCGGAAATGGTCACCTGTTTAGTCGTTCGCACAGAATAACCACTTATTTCCTAGGCAGCGGTGTACAGTATGTGTACATATGCGTGTGAAAACGAACCATTTATTCACCAACTATTCTATTATAATACGTAAGTTAATGTGAGGTTAAACAATTAATGTGTTAAACAGTTAATGTGAGATTAAACAATAAAAATACGTATTCACCATCCTGGATTCGTTTTGAGGGTCCTGTTAGGTTTGGGGAACTCTGTCGAAAATGATCGATACAAATTTGCCTGCGCAATAATTATGGCTGTTTTTTTTAGCGCATGCGTAGATGCGCCTGTAACTCGCGAAATCATTCAATATTGGTTGCACTCCAAAACTTTTCCCCATGATTGGACGATTACAATTGCTATGCTTCTTGGCTGTCCGTCCGCAAATCGCGAACGTCCAAGTAACTCAGCAATTTAATAACGGTTGGCCCAGTCATGTGAGAAATTATCTCCTCGCAAAGGGACGCAGCCAATAACGTAAGTAAAGCTAAATGCGTGCACGCGGGATACTGAAGTTCAGCTTATGCGTAAATCTTTCTGTGTGAAACAGGTAGTCCTACGCACGCGCAGTTACCCACGACCTTGGGTGGTTCAAGTCGGGAAATAACCAAGATTGCGGAAAAGAGGAACAGTTAAAGAAGTTTACGGAAGCTGTTATCATGGATATCCGATTTTCGCGAAAAGTGTCCCTGCCATATTGTATTTCAATACACTTCGTCCACTTTAGAGAGTGGATGGTTTTAGATTGCTACGAGTCTTCGGTGCCTACCCGCTGATCAAAGTTGCTCAGTCCCGGAGTAACTTAATTCTGATTGGTCCAGTAAATCACAGGAAGTATTTTTTTTTTGCCGTATTCAGACACTGTGACCGAACTGGTCAGTGAGTGACTTGAACTTAGTCACTGACAACGTTTAACTGTGCTTCAACTTGGAATCGATGAAGTGTAAGAAAGCTACAGTGATTTCTCTTTGTGAGTTGCGACGGAGGAAAAGGAGTTTAAGATGAGTGTAAGTGCAAGCTCTCCACAACAGACGGGAAGAACACGATACTAGAAAAATATCAGCGGAGAGAATTGAATGATTCTCATATCCCCTTGGCACTTGAAGTGATGCTTGGGTAAAAGCGTCATAACTTATACACAAGAAGGACGTCTTACCGTAAGAACCGGTAGAAAATCGTATACGCAAGAAGAAACTAAAAACTTTGAGAGAAAGGCAGGAAAAAAAAGAAGAACAAATTGTTTACGTACCGTGCACCGCTATAAGACCGATTCGCACTGAAGATAAACATGTTGCTCGTCATTTTGACTTTGTGTTAACTCTACGTCAATTTTTTTCCTTTTTTATAAAATATTAGATGTGTTCATACTGAAGTTAAGAAAGACGTTAAGAAGTGTGACGAATCGTAAATCAGCGCTACCGAATGCTGCGTCTGGAATCGGGAAAAGATACGTGTATATTTGCAAGTAATGGCACATAAGAGAATTTATAATATTTAAAACCTTTGCATTTGTGCGCCAATAATCCCATCTCTCACCTCAATTGACGCCAAATTGTACGCATAGATATTTCTTTGAACATTATAGTTTTTAAAATCGCTAATTTGTTTATCATACAAATTAAAAATGAAATCAAAACTTCGTTTGTTGCAATCCTGGCGTGAAGCTGTTCATGGTAAAATAAGCATTTTTTTACGGAATTGCTTAAATGTTTTTTTCAGCTTATTTGTATCCTCTTACCCAACTGTTAGTCTAAACATTTCCATGTGACCAGTGGCGTGTGGTGAAGTGTTGCAAGGTCAGCTGGGGGCTTGCTCAATGCTGTACACACTCGGCGCACGTGTCAGGGACCAGTAACCAGAGAGGTGCTGGGAGAACTGAATGTATTGCGGCCACTCACGAGAGAGCGGCCAGGCACCCATTCATTATACACGTGCTGTGACGTCAACTGCACTGTTGCGTTTAAGTGGTCGATGTGTAAACTAGCAAACGATTACGTATAACACAGAGAAAAACACAGCTTACCTTGCAACAGTTCACCACACGCCACTGAACGTGACTAATAAACACAGTGCATAGCGTACATTTTAGAGTTATCAAATGTTAATGTGTGAGGACACAAATTAATCTAATTTTTTTTGTTATCATGCCTTCAGGAAGGGCCTTACAATGTGTCGAGTGAATAGCCTATTACATATAACACAATGCACTCTCACACCTACTCTGTGATACAGCCCAGTTGAAAGTAAGTAGGAATAAAAAGTACAGAAAAAAAATCCTTGCCTTGAATCTGATTACCACTATTTTACCTTAGAGTTATGTTGAGGTTGGGTAAAAGTCTAGCACGAAATATTTTACCTCGCGTTGCTGTTAATTCAAAGTGAATATACACACTGCTGGGCAGTCAATACCTGAACATAACTACAAAGCAAATTAAACTTCAAAGTGAATCAGCCTTTTGTCACAGGAGTGCAGTTGCGTGCGGGGAAAATTGACCGCGTGCCTTCATTAGGGACTGTAAAACTATCAGATTGGGCTCCGAACCACGAGCTCATAAATTACTCCAGAGTTACTGCGGGTGTAGCTTGCAGCCATGGGAGAAAGACGATATTACATGTTAGGCGATACCTGCTACAGTACACGCTCTATTATAAGATTTTTTTTAAAGTCTTGGTACGAGATACTATACACAAGTCTTATATGCGAACCGGGATGGGAAATGGTTATAACTCTTCAGTCTTCGCATTTATAAGCGGAAGGCACAGTAAGTGGACGAGCTATTGAGCAGTCTGTAAACAGTAAANTCGCATTTATAAGCGGAAGGCACAGTAAGTGGACGAGCTATTGAGCAGTCTGTAAACAGTAAATATGAAACCAACTCGTCGATATCTGGCTTCCCATAACAAAAACTATGCATTATTTTTTTTTTATATAATTTTGCTTNTATGAAACCAACTCGTCGATATCTGGCTTCCCATAACAAAAACTATGCATTATTTTTTTTTTATATAATTTTGCTTAATTATAAAGAAACATATAATTTGGAAGTTGGAAGAGTTGAATAATTCTCATTTGCGAAATAAAATTAAATGGTTTTAAGTTGGTTTGTATACTGGTGAAAATGCCCCACGTTGGACGCCACTGAAATGTTTACACGAGTTGTATATTGCCCCACGTTGATGGTTTCACTGAAATTAATATTAATGTTGTGTTGTGTTTGTGGTATGGGTTGTTACTAGGAAGTAGTTGTTAACGAATCAAGTTGGAGTGGAAATAATAATATAACCACTTGTTGTAGAATGACCACATTATCGAGAGATAAGTAATAATCAGCAATATAATTAAAATAAGAAATATACCACTACTGAGAAAACTACCAAACAATAAAGCAGATAAATTATTTATAAGAGTTTAATGATTACGATNAGAAATATACCACTACTGAGAAAACTACCAAACAATAAAGCAGATAAATTATTTATAAGAGTTTAATGATTACGATAAAATTTTCGTGAAGAAACATAAGCAATCAATGTTTAGATAAAACAATACATGCATATCAAATTAAAACGCTTAACTCAGAATACAATTATAATCAGAGTTGAAATTGTACAGCTTAAGATAGTCTTTTCACACTAGGGAAAATATTATTCAATGTCCTATAGCAAAAATTTATATATATATATATATATATATATATCACTNAGAAATATACCACTACTGAGAAAACTACCAAACAATAAAGCAGATAAATTATTTATAAGAGTTTAATGATTACGATTAAATTTTCGTGAAGAAACATAAGCAATCAATGTTTAGATAAAACAATACATGCATATCAAATTAAAACGCTTAACTCAGAATACAATTATAATCAGAGTTGAAATTGTACAGCTTAAGATAGTCTTTTCACACTGGGGAAAATATTATTCAATGTCCTATAGCAAAAATGTATATATATATCACTTATTTCTACTCCATTAATCAGTAAATACATTTTCTTGACTTGGATTCTCAGATTTATAAAATATTTAGGCAGATGCATTAGATCTCTACTTCTGAAGGAAGTGTGGGCAAATTTTATAAGAAAAGATTTAGAGGAATGGTTATGCAGAAATTTTGAATACTATATTAGAGAAATTATAGTACATCGGGCTACTGCCATTTGCCATTTAATTCAGTCTTTACTTATCTGTAGCTGTAGTTCTTCTGGAGCAAGAAGTTGTCGTAGTTCATGATAACAATGTAATTGCTATCAGACAGGACATGCATTNGCTGTAGTTCTTCTGGAGCAAGAAGTTGTCGTAGTTCATGATAACAATGTAATTGCTATCAGACAGGACATGCATTGACTCAGAGAGCTCTTTATCTGCAAACTGACTTTCTGGACGTTCTTCTTTTACGCCACTCGTACACTGGCGGCATAAAATAATATCCTGATTATGTCTTGATTATAGGATCCACCATAAATAACAATTTTTCAATTTAAATTCGACGAGCTTCAGGATCTAATATGCCGACTTAAAAGTTCCAAGAAGAGAGATAATTTTTCAACACAATCCTGTTTGAATTTGCCATAGCACAATAGGCGAAGAACTACCAAATATTCCCTTGCTAAAATATTACATATTGTACTATACTGCGAACTATTGACTAATGTACACGTTTAAATAGATTACTTTTAGCAATCTGTTTTAACACTGCTATCTTTAAAAGCTGCATTAAAACATTAAATCAATTTAACAATTCTGAAAATATTTCATTCTGTGGTCGTACTGAACTCTAAAACTGCAATTAAGGATGTAAAATTTAAAATTAATAAACATTTGCAAAACATTACAAGCACATAGAGAAATTAAATAACAAATAATTATACCAATATAACTATCATGCACATATTAAACACAAACAAAACATTTTCAGTGGAAATAAAATAAAAAAATAATATGCGGGCATAAATACCACATTATCATACGTTACAGTAAATGCATCAAAATTGTTAATTGAAGATAGTAGTATTCATATGATACACGTGAACAACTCCGACACCCCGCAGTTGAAGTCGGTAACGAAAAACAACTCTAAAACCTACCGGATGTATTTTAATGTAACGTAACGATACACGTGCAACAGTACACAACACTATACAGGGCGTGAGGTGTTGCAACGATAGAATGCAAAATAATGACAGACAGAGATGAAGTGGTTCTGTACACCTCTGTGTGCATGAGGGTGACGTTGCGACAGCTGTAGTACGTGTAACGAATTTTCAGAGTAGAGTGCCAACCCTAGCTGCGCAGCATGATCATCCAAACTGAGTACTAGATTGGTGTACGTATTGAAAATCAGAATTATTGCCCCTTTAACTCCTTGGTAACTCAAAAACAGAGTGAACGCTGTAAATAAATTCCATTGTAGCGACGCTTTAAGTCAGTCTGACGAGTTACTTTTGCCTGGCACCGTTTGGACTGTAAATGTGAATACCCACACACTTGGTCTTACTAATCTGACGTAACGTGTACCCATTGTACATTCAGCAACACAGCAGTCTGTGTATGTGTTTGTCCTGTCCACAAATTATTTTGCTACCAAACAGGAACACCAGGAGAAAAACTCGCTACTACTACGAAATGACCACAATGGGCGAATGTGTTTTGAAAAATATCTCGAGGTTTAACTGTGCTCAGAATAACTAGACATTTCCCAGAAAAACAAAATAGCTCAACCAGATGGCATTACAAATTAGCAGATAATCTGTGGCTTAAAATATATTAACCATATAATTTAAATAATATTCTGCTTGGGGTAGTGGCCTTTGAAACACTAGTGCCCTCGTGATGGTTTTAAAAATAAGTGCTGGAAAAGTTTAAAAATCACGCCAAAAATCTTTAGTTTCTTACAAAAATATATATTTTAAACAAGGCTTTTGCAATATTTCGCGGCAGAGCAAGGATTCAGTTCAGGTTTATTATAGTAAATGTCGGAAAAAGTCGTATATGTAAGAAAACAAACATGGTGGCGTGAGAAATGTTCTAGAAGGTCGTATTAACGGTGTTGATGTGAAAAANGGTGGCGTGAGAAATGTTCTAGAAGGTCGTATTAACGGTGTTGATGTGAAAAACTTTATTTGGAATTTCATAGCTGAAATTAGTAGTAAAAACGTGTAATTTTAATATATAGAAGTTACCGATGATTAAGTACGCCGACGGGGCATCTCTCTGGATGCGCAGCAGCCCTGGGTATGTATGCTTACGGTGCTAACATACAGTTCAATGGCGCCATAACGGACGTCTCACGAGTTCTAGCTAACCTCTCTGAAAGTACGCGGAGGAGGCTATAAACCCCTACTTATTGCTAAAAAAAACCTCGCGTCTTTGTCTCTATTAGACGGCCTGCAGTTTCAGGTTTGCGAACTTAGACTTCCCTTTGAAAAATCTAAATTTAAAACCTCGTGCACAGCCCACCCGGGCTGGCTGCCTGACGNTGCGAACTTAGACTTCCCTTTGAAAAATCTAAATTTAAAACCTCGTGCACAGCCCACCCGGGCTGGCTGCCTGACGTCACGTAACAAGACGTCCGTATACCTTCTCCCAAAAATTCTAGAACGTTCTTTAAAAGTTGACCAATCACGAGGGTTACAATTCAAATTCATATTTAATGACACTTAAAACTATCCCCATGCCCTACAAAGTATTNAATTCAAATTCATATTTAATGACACTTAAAACTATCCCCATGCCCTACAAAGTATCCTACTTAATCAAGATTTTAATATTGTACAAGTGTCAATAAGTAGAAATGGAAACCACGATGACAGCAGTGATAACTTCATACTTAATTTCGTTAAATAAAATCCACCCAATTTTGATTGCATCTACTGTACAGAGTATGCGCAGTATGGTAAGAATAGTGGCATCACTGCTTCGAAAAGGAAGAAAATTATTGTTATCGTATTGTCTTTTATAACCATAAACATTCCTGATGGCCCCAGTGTATAAAACTAGTAATACAAAATCACTTTCGTTTCCCTGAAAGTCTGGCCGTTTGTTAATTGTCAAGATCTTTGGCCATTTTGCCGTGTATTTTCCTGCAGCATAGCAGCCAACGTCACACATGGTTTCTGCATAAATACATATAATATATAAATTACAATCGTGTGCGTGCGTTGTGAAAACTTAAATAAAATTACTATGGGATAGGGAAGTTCTATGGTAATCAACCGAAGTTATACATTATAATTGGGAGGGCTACAATATAACTAAATCAAAATTACAAAATTGGTAAGATATTGGTGAGGGAGGTTCAGTTTGTGTTGATGAGCCACTCAAATACAATCTACGACTGACATGAACATATCTCTGCCGTAGGCTGAATGTTGTGTCGGGAAGCGACGAGCGGCAAGCCAAGCTGCATCTTGAGGGTGGTTCTTCTCGGCGTGGGTCCGCAGGCTGACTCCGGACGAAGTGTCGCCAAGTGTTATATAATTTCTGGTGGCGTAATTGCCCTGAACACTGTGCCGCCGGGAAGGGACGTCCGCTAGCGCTCCTGTGCTATGTTTTACGAACTATCTGGAACGTGTTTTGTATTCACCCCCTGGCCCAGATACCGACGCTTCGCTGCAGTTTACTTGGCTTATGCCCGTTGACTGGTGGTTGTGGTTTCGCAGTGTAGTTCTGCAATCGAAGTTACGTCACGTCCGCAGTACTTCAAAAAGTAGGAATTCAAGTGGGGAATGATGAGTAGTGTACACTTCACAGTTGAGGATTATTATTTACGGCCGCGGTAATGTAACCTTCCGCTGCTTGCCAAAATTTACGTTACCATGGATTGAGTAAGTCGAATACACACGTAGATGGAATTACGAAGTAAACTGTTCGAAAGAGAAACATGACGAAGTTTCGTTCATTTTCCCAGTTATGAGTGTTCAGAGATAAATTAATACTTTTGTAAGCTCTGCTGGCTCTAATTTTCTGACAATTTTGTATCCTTCCACCACATATAAAATTAAGATTGCTATTTACTCTGTCTATTTATGGGTAGATATGTCTGATGTACTCATTTGTAAACTCGTGTATGTCAAAAAGTTTAATTAGTTGAAATACATTCATGGTCAGCAAATTAAAAAAAAAATCAAAATTTGAATACGATGTTAATACGTGGAACTACTATCTCTACGTCACTGCCAACTTTACTGGGCGCGTGTTGATGTTCGTGTGTGTGCAATATATGCAACTCAGAGCTGGACTTCTTTTAAATGTTTACTTATTATAGTCTAAACTGTGGTACATATAAATTTAAAAGTATACGAAGTAACGACATTTCAATGGTCATAAATGTGAACGTTACATGATAATAATATTTAAGATTTAGAAATTATTCTCGTAAACTGTTACAAACATTTCTGTTACCAGGCAATGTTTACATTAAAATATAAGTGAAAAGGGGTAGAAAGTTATTTCAACATTCAAAGTTTGATTTGGAGTGGTCTTATAACCGTTGTTCAGATAATAAATAATAACACTCACAAAAACAAATGTTCTAACGGCATTAAGTTGCGATAAAAATGAACACGAAAAAGTACTTCTCACGACTGGTAAATACAATAACCGTTATTCTCGAACAGGNCAAGTTGCGATAAAAATGAACACGAAAAAGTACTTCTCACGACTGGTAAATACAATAACCGTTATTCTCGAACAGGTGACGAACGAGAAAGCCTCGTCACCGTGAAGACTCGGGAGTGTGTCAGCGTGCTCCTATCAGCTGATCCACCCCCAGATCACTATGGTCCGTTGCGTTATGTTACCCGGTTGCACGTATCCAATAATTTAGGGACACGAATAGCGCCATTCAGTAATTGACGATTTCAGTTTAATTTTGTACGCAGGCTGGAACTAAGTCAAATCNAGGGACACGAATAGCGCCATTCAGTAATTGACGATTTCAGTTTAATTTTGTACGCAGGCTGGAACTAAGTCAAATCGGAACGGGTGCAATTCACGATTTCCTGCCACCTCGCTTTGAACATGAAGTCAGTACCTGAATTAGTAAATAAGGAATTGTCACGATTATACATTTTCAGCAACANAGGGACACGAATAGCGCCATTCAGTAATTGACGATTTCAGTTTAATTTTGTACGCAGGCTGGAACTAAGTCAAATCAGAACCGGTGCAATTCACGATTTCCTGCTACCTCGCTTTGAACATGAAGTCAGTACCTGAATTAGTAAATAAGGAATTGTCACGATTATACATTTTCAGCAACATNACCTCGCTTTGAACATGAAGTCAGTACCTGAATTAGTAAATAAGGAATTGTCACGATTATACATTTTCAGCAACATCTTTTCACATGCAAAAATGTTACTATCATTAAGTATAGAGTGGTATGACATAAGCTGCTATGTCCACCGTTCATACTTTTCAAGACAGCAGATGTAAGGTTTGATGAGCAATAATAAATTAGGACGAAGTTGTTTAAATGTACTTTATTTTGTATACAGTATGTGATGTCCATAATTAAAATTTGCTACACTTATTACAGAATTATATATCATGTTACACCATTCCATAGAATTTTACGAAACACCGTATCAAGTTTGGACCAGTGTAATTAATCANAATTATATATCATGTTACACCATTCCATAGAATTTTACGAAACACCGTATCAAGTTTGGACCAGTGTAATTAATCAAAAATCACTCAAAATGGACAGACAAGCTTTTTGATATAACCTATAATTCACCATGGGCGTTTCATCTAGTTGAAAACTGCAAAAAGGAAAAAAAATAGCATATTAGATTATTGCACAATACACTAGAAGTTATCCCGGAACTGATGCGGTTACAGACACTTTCGTTGTACACTTTTCAGTCAAATATCAGTCAAATAAATTCGGTCAGTTTTCGATGACCATTCCCTGGATTCGTTGAAACTCATTTCACGAAATTAAAGGTTTGCGTTAAGGTAAAAGGAACTTTCTGCAAAAGTGTTCTCAGAAGCACTGGGTTTGTAAATTATATCTACAGAAATCATGAGTTACGCCTGGAAATAAGCATTCCCAACACACGAGCGTGGTACTTATGACCCGATACACACAGGCCAAACTTACACACTTAATAATGTACAAATCGTTTTTTAAGTACCGTATTTTGTTTCAATTTTTTTTTATAAATACATAAAATGTTTACGAGGAAAACTGATTTAAATACAGACTGATAAAAAAATTAAAATGTGTTATTGTGCCAACGGTAGCAGTAACGGTTTAACACGTTTTAGTACAGAATGTATTAGAGAAATTTGGCTAGTTTAACAGGCCTTAAATAACACGGCCAACAAGTTACTCGTGTCAACAGAAGCATGTTCGTAGTTATAGATCTCTGTGACCATGCAGTACGTTTATCTTGCATACTACCCCAATAAAGTTAAAAAATAAATAAAGACAAGCAGAAAAAGTTTAAATCAGGTATGATTTTCCGCTTGGGAGNGTTAAAAAATAAATAAAGACAAGCAGAAAAAGTTTAAATCAGGTATGATTTTCCGCTTGGGAGTGCAACAGAATTCCTCTTTTAACTAATCATGTTGATATTTTTTATGTTTCAGACTTGATCACAGTTATCTTCATAAAAGTTTTCGGGCCTAAGTGTTTAAGTAGCCACGCCCATGTCAAGTCAAGTTAGGCCTACTCAGTTTTTCAACTTGCTTCCTCTAACTTTTTGTTTGTTATGTACCTANATGTCAAGTCAAGTTAGGCCTACTCAGTTTTTCAACTTGCTTCCTCTAACTTTTTGTTTGTTATGTACCTATAATCGCCACGCTTTTAAATGCATAAGTCTAATGATGAGTTGGGAGAGAGCTCACAAAGTTAACTAAATCTTAAAAAATCGCACAAATATCCTGCCTTAATTGCGATTCGTTTCATCCTGCATTGACAGATAAAATGTGTTGATGTCTTGCATTATAAAGAAT
Organism: Clitarchus hookeri; assembly: GCA_002778355.1. Classification (NCBI taxonomy): domain Eukaryota; kingdom Metazoa; phylum Arthropoda; class Insecta; order Phasmatodea; family Phasmatidae; genus Clitarchus; species Clitarchus hookeri. The sequence goes on along the minus strand of NQII01001983.1, from coordinate 389,315 downwards.
ATTTATAATAAATTATTACTTTTAGATTTTTATTGACATCATAAATAGCAATTTCTAGTTCTACTATCAGTATTGCCGAATCGCTGTTGTACCTAGAGACTGCTACGACAGTGATTCGGCCTTATTGTGTGGTACAAAAGTAGGGACAAAAATCTCTTAACTGTTTACAGAGTGTAACCAAAGTCAGGCCTCATTGATTCGGCTTGATTATCATTCATTGAGACTACCTCTTTATGAAATCTGGCAAAGTTAACGATCCAAAAAAGAACTTAATGGAGCTTGGCGTGTCTGCTTTAAGAAGAAAGATTCTGTAGATTTGCATCAGTTGCGTAAGTGGACGTGAAGAGAAAATTCAGCNGTTTACAGAGTGTAACCAAAGTCAGGCCTCATTGATTCGGCTTGATTATCATTCATTGAGACTACCTCTTTATGAAAGCTGGCAAAGTTAACGATCCAAAAAAGAACTTAATGGAGCTTGGCGTGTCTGCTTTAAGAAGAAAGATTCTGTAGATTTGCATCAGTTGCGTAAGTGGACGTGAAGAGAAAATTCAGTGAAGAAAGGATTCGAGTGAGGAATTTTCATTCCTCGTAAGAAATTATTGTCATGAGTGAGTAACCAAAAATGACAGCGTATACATAAGAAGGTAAGCGGTTGTTTTGGTTTAATGTTATCGTAGCATTAGTTTCGATTTACGTAAAAAAAAAATATAAAAAAAAATGAAGTTAATAACAATGAAAATTTTTACTACGTATTTGTCACATTTTGAAAACAAAAATGTATTACTGAATTTACACGATATTTTATGGACAAACTAAATCAGACAAGTTGTGTGCGCTAGATTTCAACTCACAATTCGGCAGCTTTCAGTTGGAGACGTGATTCCGCTTTCCGGATATTCCACCCTCGCAGCACGTAGCTGTGCGCAGGGATCAATGATTTTGATTTTCAGCCTTTGCTGGCGTGTGTTCCATTTCCTCTCACTGTGTGCGACTGGCCTGTGCGACGGAGAGCGGCTGTCCGCACTTCCGCAGCGAGCAGCCGGTAACGAGTGCTGCTTTCTAACCCCTGATGTCCGCCACCAGTTGACTGTTGTGAATAACTGGTGGCCTACCTGTCAGGCGTACCTGGGCTAGTACTCACGTCCCGTACAATTGTACCAATAACAATACCACTACAAATAATAGTAGCAACAACAATACCACTCCCAGTAATGTACCAATAACAATACCACTACCAAAAATAATAATAACAATGCCACACGAACAATAGTTCCGATACCAAAAACATTACCACTAATCGTACCAATATCAGTGCTACTGCCAAAAAATTTAACCAATAACAATGCAATTCCCAATAACGATACCACTAAAAATAATAGTGCCAACAACAAATCTGTCATCAACAATAGTACAAATAAAAAAAACACTACCAATAATTATATGAATATCAATACCACTACGAATATATGCACCAATAACAAAACATCTTTGAATAGTTGGATTAACAACAATATAACTACCAATTATAGTGCTTACAATCATACCATAAAAATGTGAATATCAGTAATAGTACAATCAAAATAATAGTTCCAATAAACAGTAACACTGCCAATAACAGTGCCAAATAAGAATACCACTACTAATGATAACATAAATTAACAATACCACTGCTGACAATACAACTATCGTTAATAATGCTAATAAAAATACACCTACTGATAATACAAATAACAATACCACCACTAATAATATCAAAAATAATACCACTTCTAACAATATCAATAATAGTACTAAAATAAATAACAGGTAATACTAATAGCATTATTAATCTGTAGACGTACATTTGTCTAAGTGGTTTAGACTTTAGCTTCCCATCACCAGGGTCTCAGATCCATATATCAAGCGGAAATCTTTCATACAGGTATTCTCGTTTGACGAGTGTTGCGGACAGTGACATGGTGTGAGGGTTTTCTCGGAGTACTTCCATTTCCTCGACCTCAAAATACTGCTNACGAGTGTTGCGGACAGTGACATGGTGTGAGGGTTTTCTCGGAGTACTTCCATTTCCTCGACCTCAAAATACTGCTGCTGGTCCATCCACATCTCCTCTCCCCAGTTCACCTCTGTGGGAGCCGTGTGCTCTAGCCGCGGGCCCCTACCTTCCAAGTGCACGGCGGGCACTGTGATATCCATCAATTGCCTCCACCACCTCCACGTTCAAGCACTGACTTCAATGACATAAAGCGTGCAGCCACTGTCCGTATTGTCTCTGGACGTCCTGTAATATATATGTGTGTATATATATATATATATATCTAACACGGCAAACTCTCACAACTGCGATCCCGGATAGAACCCGGATCCGTTAGAGTCAGAAATGATTTGCACGTGCTGTAAGCGCGTAAAACTCAACAAGTGCTCAAAACAGGTATTTTTTGATTACTCTTAAATATACCAGAGATTCATTCCGCCACTTCGTTGATGTGGGGATCTCCACATATCGGATGGTTACCCGATACAGTTACGTTTCTATTTACACAAGTGTGCTGCCGAACCCTCACTATTCATGGATGGTAGTTGATGTTGAGTCCATAATTTTGTACTTGAACTTCGTCGTTTAATAATGCCGTATACAGAAACTCACACGTAGACATTTATCGTTCATTCTGGCTTTGTTACTAGCAAAAAAAACCTCTGCTTCAACTACACTTTCAAGGGCAGTTTTTACCCCTTCGGAAATGAGTTAGGCTATATGTCGTGTATAAGTTTTAGACCTATTTTTATTATGAAGAATCAGCTGCCGCGGTTTGTAAGTAGAGTTCACTTCCACCCTGTATGTAGCCTTCTGGAGTCTGGTGAAATTTTAGTCTACGGGAAACTACCAAGGTACAAAAGTTCAGATTAACATGTTTAAGAGCAGTGATACCTTATTACTAAATACATTTAAAAAAATGTGTCTTAGTTTCTACAGTAAGTGAATTAAGAAGATAACCGTGAAGTAAATAACACTTGTGTAGGTGTGACTGACTTTAACTTAACAGGCTGGGTCACTAACTCAGTGTCATTTGCAAATGAGTACGCGGAGATTCGTAAAATCGGCCAGCTATAAGTGCCATTCACTCCACCTCCATGCACCGCAGAATAGCAATCTCCACATACCTAAATAGTGTCCGTTACAAAATTTGTTGTGGTAATTCACCCTTTAAAATTACCTTGTGGTGAATTAAAAATTATTTTGTAGTAATCTTTTAACTTTTCCTTAATGGCTACAAAAAATAGTTTATTACTTAACCTATCAAAATAATTTCGTTGTCCCTAAAATAGTTTTATGTTATCCAAAACATTACGTAAGGGAGAACTTATAAATTCTTAATTTCATGAGTTACGTAAACCTTTGGTTTGGACGTATCGCTTTATTTCCTGTAGATTAAACTTCTCTCGGATACACACTTTCTTGCAGAGTACGGCCGGTGATTCCAAACAGTTTTATAAAAACATTTTCCGTATCATGTTATGATATTCCTTCTTTCTGAAACCACACGAATGTCTAAATCTTCTAGATACCATTCACAATTTTCATTTCTATGTTTCAACAACTGAGTAGCAATGCGAAAACTTCACTTATCTGCATTGGTTTCTCTTAGTACTAGTTACCAGAGTAATTAATTATAGTCGTTATATTGTAGAGAGTTGAAATGTTTACGATCTCTTCCAAGGGTTTTTTTTTCAGATATTTACAAGAAAATATTAATGTAAGCAGTTAACGAAACAAATTTGACTCTTTGCTTTCCTTCTTAATAAATAATGCACTAAAATTTGAAGACCTACGCCATTCTAGTTGTTATGTGATTAAATCGATTTCTTATAAAACAACACACACTACCTATAAATTAGTAGAATATAGGAGGTACTGAACCCACGACCCTTTGGCCATAATGGAAATATGTAGATTACATTTATTTATAGACAAAAACGATCAAATTAATGTTATTATGGCTCCAGACAATAGTATACTTTCTGCACATTTACGTGTGCTATTTGATTGATTATAATTCCTTGTTTATACTTTCGGTACTATATCCTATTCGGGACTGTACGTTCAAACTTTGTCACTTAGTTACGGCAATGCAGTTCTTACTCAGCACTTGATACAAAGAAGTGAAATTAAAGCACTCTCTCACTCGTATCACGAATTTCGTCAGAAGCACGGAAGCATGTAGCACTTCGAGTTTATGGCGATGATTCGTTTTCCTTGTGAACTAGCATTCGTCTGCCCGATGAGTTGGGGAGGGGGGAGGTCGACCGCGCGCCAAATGAAAACGTGGTTTACAGTTGGGGTGATGGTGGGTGGGTGGTCGTAATTAAAGAAAAGTGTCAGTTGGCCAGACCGTAACCTCAAGCCCTGTTTACACCGGAGCGAAAAGAAGCGAACGCCTGCGAACGAGCTGAGCGAACCATTCGCACATGTTTGCTACGCCATTCGCTCCTTTTTGATTCTGAGCTGTTCTCCCAGTGTAAACGAGGTGCGAATACGGAACATGAGAGAACATGTTTGATCGGCNGGGCCCCTACCTTCCAAGTGCACGGCGGGCACTGTGATATCCATCAATTGCCTCCACCACCTCCACGTTCAAGCACTGACTTCAATGACATAAAGCGTGCAGCCACTGTCCGTATTGTCTCTGGACGTCCTGTAATATATATGTGTGTATATATATATATATATATCTAACACGGCAAACTCTCACAACTGCGATCCCGGATAGAACCCGGATCCGTTAGAGTNTAACACGGCAAACTCTCACAACTGCGATCCCGGATAGAACCCGGATCCGTTAGAGTCAGAAATGATTTGCACGTGCTGTAAGCGCGTAAAACTCAACAAGTGCTCAAAACAGGTATTTTTTGATTACTCTTGAATATACCAGAGATTCATTCCGCCACTTCGTTGATGTAGGGATCTCCACATATCGGATGGTTACCCGATACAGTTACGTTTTTATTTACACAAGTGTGCTGCCAACCCCTCACTATTCATGGATGGTAGTTGATGTTGAGTCCATAATTTTGTGCTTGAACTTCGTCGTTTCATAATGCCGTATATAGAAACTCACACGTAGACATTTATCGTTCATTCTGGCTTTGTTACTAGCAAAAAAAAAAACCTCTGCTTCAACTACACTTTCAAGGGCAGTTTTCACCCCTTCGGAAATTACTTAGGCTATATGTCGTGTATAAGTTTTAGACCTATTTTTATTATGAAGAATCAGCTGCCGCGGTTTGTAAGTAGAGTTCACTTCCACCCTGTATGTAGCCTTCTGGAGTATGGTGAAATTTTAGTCTACGGGAAACTACCAAGTTACAAAAGTTCAGATTAACATGTTTAAGAGCAGTAATACCTTATTACTAAATACATTTAAAAAATATGTCTTAATTTCTACAGTAAGTGAATTGAGAAGATAACCGTGAAGTAAATAACACTTGTGTAGGTGTGACTGACTTTAACTTAACAGGCTGGGTCACTAACTCAGTGTCATTTGCAAATGAGTACGCGGAGATTCGTAAAATCGGCCAGCTATAAGTGCCATTCACTCCACCTCCATGCACCGCAGAATAGCAATCTCCACATACCTAAATAGTGTCCGTTACAAAATTTGTTGTGGTAATTCACCCTTTAAAATTACCTTGTGGTGAATTAAAAATTATTTTGTAGTGATCTTTTAACTTTTCCTTAATGGCTACAAAAAATAGTTTATTACTTAACCTATCAAAATAATTTCGTTGTCCCTAAAATAGTTTTATGTTATCCAAAACATTACGTAAGGGAGAACTTATAAATTCTTGATTTCATGAGTTACGTAAACCTTTGGTTTGGACGTATCGCTTTATTTCCTGTAGATTAAACTTCTCTCGGATACACACTTTCTTGCAGAGTACGGCCGGTGATTCCAAACAGTTTTATAAAAACATTTTCCGTATCATGTTATGATATTCCTTCATTCTGAAACCACACGAATGTCTAAATCTTCTAGATACCATTCACAATTTTCATTTCTATGTTTCAACAACTGAGTAGCAATGCGAAAACTTCACTTATCTGCATTGGTTTCTCTTAGTACTAGTAACCAGAGTAATTAATTATAGTCGTTATATTGTAGAGAGTTAAAATGTTTACGATCTCTTCCAAGGGTTTTTTTTTCAGATATTTACAAGAAAATATTAATGTAAGCAGTTAACGAAACAAATTTGACTCTTTGCTTTCCTTCTTAATAAATAATGCACTAAAATTTGAAGACCTACGCCATTCTAGTTGTTATGTGATTAAATCGATTTCTTATAAAACAACACACACTACCTATAAATTAGTAGAATATAGGAGGTACTGAACCCACGACCCTTTGGCCATAATGGAAATATGTAGATTACATTTATTTATAGACAAAAACGATCAAATTAATGTTATTATGGCTCCAGACAATAGTATACTTTCTGCACATTTACGTGTGCTATTTGATTGATTATAATTCCTTGTTTATACTTTCGGTACTATATCCTATTCGGGACTGTACGTTCAAACTTTGTCACTTAGTTACGGCAATGCAGTTCTTACTCAGCACTTGATACAAAGAAGTGAAATTAAAGCACTCTCTCACTCGTATCACGAATTTCGTCAGAAGCACGGAAGCATGTAGCACTCCGAGTTTATGGCGATGATTCGTTTTCCTTGTGAACTAGCTTTCGTCTGCCCGGTGAGTTGGGGAGGGGGGAGGTCGACCGCGCGCCAAATGAAAACGTGGTTTACAGTTGGGGTGATGGTGGGTGGGTGGTCGTAATTAAAGAAAAGTGTCAGTTGGCCAGACCGTAACCTCAAGCCCTGTTTACACTGGAGCGAAAAGAAGCGAACGCCTGCGAACGAGCTGAGCGAACCATTCGCACATGTTTGCTACGCCATTCGCTCCTTTTTGATTCTGAGCTGTTCTCCCAGTGTAAACGAGGTGCGAATACGGAACATGAGAGAACATGTTTGATCGGCGACGCTACTAAAGACCGACAACTAATGAATCATCGGCGAATGCGAACCAAAACCTGAACGAGTATGGACGAAGGGCGTTTGTTCACTCTCGCTCACCGTTTACACATGTGAAGCCCCGTTTACACCGGGGCGAACACTTGCGAATGGGCATCAACGAAGCGAGAATTTTCACCCTTCATCCATGTTAGTTCCGTTTCGGTTCATNTACACATGTGAAGCCCCGTTTACACCGGGGCGAACACTTGCGAATGGGCATCAACGAAGCGAGAATTTTCACCCTTCTTCCATGTTAGTTCCGTTTCGATTCACNTCGCTCACCGTTTACACATGTGAAGCCCCGTTTACACCGGGGCGAACACTTGCGAATGGGCATCAACGAAGCGAGAATTTTCACCCTTCATCCATGTTAGTTCCGTTTCGGTTCATATTCGCTGATGACCCGTTCGTTGTCGGTCTTTCATCACATTATCGAGGTACATGCATGTTCGCTCTCATGTTTGTTGTTAGCGCCTCATTTACACCAGGGCGAACAGCTCCGAATCGATCAGGAGCGAATGTTAGTGAACATGTGCGAATGATTCGTTGACGTTCGTTCGCACATGTTTGCTTCTGTTCGCTCCGGTGTAAACGGGGCTTGAGGAGGTGGCTCGCCGATGCAGCGCGGGGGGTATAATATCTGCCACCTCACCCCTGGTGGTTTCTCTTGTCCTTATTCAGCCCCCGCCATGTTTCCTCATTCCAAACTTTCTCCCCGGAGTGCACCTGCCAAGGCCTAATGGAAGGGCACCATTACGCGCCGGCGTTGCCTCTTAGGGTATGGGGTGAGGGAGAAGGAAGACAGCGTCCAAGTTTACAAGCGCGTCATGCAGCAGCGCAACTTCCGCCGGAACCGTACGTAGTCTGCGCTTCCTTCCGCGACGCGCAGGAAATGATCATCCCCCGCAGTCTAAGAACCCGTGGCACTTCTTCTGAGCTGGAAAATTAATCGCGCGCTATGAAGTTCTCTTCCAGGAACGAAGCTGTAGATTTTTTGCAATAATTTAAATTCTTCTAAGCTAGGAGCCAAATGAAAAAAAAAACTTTTATATGAACGTAGTTAATACTAAAAATAAGTTGAACAACTAACTTATATATATGAATTCCACCGGTATTTTCATCGGCCTAGTACACACAGTTAAGGAGGTTGACAGCAGATCCATTCCATTTAAAAGTTGCCTCATCGGACCACACAATCATTACAGTACCTAAAATATTCGCTTTTCCACATATTCAAAATCACTTACAAAATTCGACACGTCTATCTGGGTCGTCTTCATTCGTATCGTCAAGTTACTTGGGAATATAGCGCCTCCTCTTTACTTGCTTTAAAATGCGATGGACACTTGATTTACTGGCACCTGACTCGTGCGTAGCTTGTCTTACAGACTAAGACTTTCCGGGGGAACATGTGGAATTAGTGCGACACAGAACCCACACTTCCATCCTCCTTTGTCGTTTTCTTGCTATCGCACCGTCGTTTATTCACATCACACACCATTTCGTCCCTCTCAAACTTCTTATGTAATCGTGTCATTGATAGAATACAGATATTTACCTGTTCCAAGCGAAACCTGAACAGTGAATGGGAGTCACACCACATGCGTGCAACTGATAAGATAATTCCACAGATAACATGCACGAGAATATAGCAGTGGAAGGGGAAAGTAATTAAGAAATATTATGAGAATTAATATACGTGCCAATAAATTTTGTTTGACCGAAATCAGTTTAGTGGTTCTCATTTGACTGTAACATAAACTCAACCCACTGCGGCACGTATATAACACTATACATAATGTGCGGTGCCGCGTTTAGAGGGATTTAGCTTTGGGAGATAACAGCTGCGAACGAAATTTTTCTAAGTCTATGATCTTGAGATAATACTTATCTTATCTCTTGTTTACTTTGCGCTACGACTGCTACAGTATAAAATTATGCCCTCGATACTCTGCACATTTATCCCGTACTTACATTTCCAATAGAACTTCAAAATCAACTTACGTTGCTCGAAAGAAAACCATGTCACCTACGCCATTTCCTCTGCAATTGTAGTAATGAAGCAGGTGGCTGCAAACGAAACTGAAAATAGCATAATGGCTATACGCGCTCGCACACACCCGCAGTTATCCTTTTAGCGTCAAATAAACGAAGTCCCATTAGATTGTAATTAAGCGTTCTCTATTATTAACATATAAATTGTGTAAACATAAATTTTGGACATGCAATACGTATGTAAATGCAGGCTAGGATAATTTACAAAGGTTAGTTATAAAGCTGTAGGTGAAACGCAAATCATCTATCCTGCCGGGACTACCATCGTGTAATAAGAGTATTATGCTTATGGCGAGTTTGGCGCATGGCACCTGGCAGCAGGAGGTAGGATTTTTCCACTATCTTGGTAGGCACGGCCAGTGGCCATGTTGGTTGGTGCAGTCCGCCATCTTGGTAGGAGTCACAGCCACCATCCACTATCTTGGTAGGCATCACAGCCACCGTCCACCATCTTGGTAGGCATGGCTGGGGCCATATTGATCGGTGACTTCCACCAACTTGGTAGGCGTCACAAACAGTGCAGCCATGTTGGAGGTTAGTCTCCCGACATCGCAAAAAAATTGTTTAGTAAAAATTATTCTAACGAAAACCATGTTATTAAAAATATTTCAATTAAAAATTATTTTAATAAAAATATTATTAAAAAATTTCACCTACCACAACTCATCCCCTCACCACCACACCCCTAACCTTTCATAACCCTTTCAACAACCCAATAACCCTTCACACCTGACCTTGATTCATTACCTTGAACCGTTACCTTGACCTTAAACCATGTTCCATGGCTCTGATAATTGTCCTTGACCCCTGTGACTTTGAAATTAAAAAACGTGAAATATGTAAAACATTTCTCAAGAATCGAAGAACATATGTTACCCTACCCCACAACTCTAACCAACACCCCCACCCTTCTTCATCATAGGACTTATGTGACAGAAATTATCCCTTCACCCACACCAATCAATTGTATATGCCCATTGGCCACAAAAATTACGACTTAAACATGTATTTTACCAGATTTGGACACTATAGAAAGTGCTAGTTATTTACTTTTTTAGCATCTACCATCAAAGAGCTCCCATGTCGTCCATTTCCTAACTATTTTTGGCGACTCCAAACATATGCACATTGAAAATTTATCTTTTATGCTTTGTTTTGTGTATTGTNTGCACATTGAAAATTTATCTTTTATGCTTTGTTTTGTGTATTGTAAGGTAATGTTCCCCAGTGAGTCCTGATTTCCACGGGTAATAGATATAATGCTTAAAACACTGTTTGCAGACATAACTTTGTACCCATGCGAAGTAATCTGCGAGTTTACCAGTCGTGAAAAGTTTTTTATGTAACAATAATGCGAAATATTTGACGTTTCATCTTTCACCATCAGAAGATCGATATGTTCAGGTTTCTCATTCTTAGTCACACATGTTGGCAGCACTNATGCGAAGTAATCTGCGAGTTTACCAGTCGTGAAAAGTTTTTTATGTAACAATAATGCGAAATATTTTACGTTTCATCTTTCACCATCAGAAGATCGATATGTTCAGGTTTCTCATTCTTAGTCACACATGTTGGCAGCACTTTTCCCCTTAGCATTCAGCGAGAACACATTTACAGATACATCAGGTTGTTGTTCTCAAAGAACCTTATTTGCTGTATAAGAGTTGGAAAATCCAGCCCGCTAAAGTCAACCTTTTTTCCCACCACAGAATAATTCTTGTCCACATGCTGCGGATTCGATGACTTAACAAATCTGGCCAACACTTGCCACATTAAACATTTGTTGTCATAGTCGTGGGGATTGATTACGGCGCGTTTGTGTTTGATAAAGTCGGTAAGATCAACATACGTCGATAGCTGTGAAGGCCCATACTCTATGTTACATGGAGGAAGCCCCTTGCACATATTCATATGCACCCTTAAATCATCCATACATGAAATCAACACACCTCATGTCGAACACTTGTACTTTTTTTGGGTGGGGCTCTTTGTACAGCCGTGCCTCTCATGTCAACGGGCACTGCTGCTGCAAGTGAAGATCTTTTCACAGAAGTGACACTTAATATATAGGAATGGTTCATCAAAGGTGGTTGACCATACAGTTGTCGCTGGAACAGAGGGAAATGGTCCAGTTGGCGATGCAGTTGTCACAGCTGAAGAACTGGGTGGCCCTTCTGCTGGCCCTGTGCCAAACATTTCCAAGACCCTGAACATCTGGGTAGACACATAGGTGCCTCAGTCAAAGAGATAGATGATTTGACTGATGAAGATGAACTCGATGGCACTGCGGGTACCACCTACGAATATATCGATTGTAGCATTGGTACCATGCCCATAGCAGATGACAGCAGTGCTACTGTAGACAGTTCATCCAAAGAGGTCGATGGCGATACTCCTATAGGCATATCGCTTGAAGATGTCAATGGCACTGCTGGTACCACTCCCGAAGAAGTCGATGGCACTGATGTAGATACCATTAGCTCTGTAGTGTCTCAAGACATCGCAGATGCAAAATATGTCGACTATATAAGCTAGATGGGTCGATACAAACTCTCCTTTGACAAACTGGAGAACCTCCACAAGGTGTTATTGTTTATACCAATTGCACCCCCTTCGGCCCTTCTTTTTCTTTCCTCCACAACTCCCGCCAACACCTCTCTAACCTCACCCTTTCCCCTTCTAAATACACACACTGTCTGTTTCAACCTGAAGGCATGTGTACATTCCCAGGCCAATCTGTACTATCACCTGCAGATTTCATCCTACATCAGAATTACCCCAGTACATAAATAGGTTATGTAGCATAAGAAGTGTGTGGATTTTAATTTTTTCAGGTTTCTTTAAGGGAACAAAATATGGTTTAATGAATTAGGGTGAAAAACCACATTTAAATGGTTTTACACACATAATTTATTATATAGATAAANAAAATATGGTTTAATGAATTAGGGTGAAAAACCACATTTAAATGGTTTTACACACATAATTTATTATATAGATAAATACATAAATGTCATAACCCAAAACAAATTCAGTCTCTGTTCATGTTTTTTTTATTGTCATTTGGAACCGATGTCGGGATGACTACTTGTGTAATNCAAAACAAATTCAGTCTCTGTTCATGTTTTTTTTATTGTCATTTGGAACCGATGTCGGGATGACTACTTGTGTAATCGTAACTCATCGATTCACGGTCCATGGACGAGGCACACCATTTGCGGAGTAGCTGTGCGTTCCCCCACGCGCATGTTTAGTCAAGTTCTGACCTGTTGCAACCATGCCGCTGCTGGTCGTCGTAAAGTTTCACCAACTTGTGCAGCGAAGGACAGCCATACTCCAACTGCACATCGATAATTTGAACTCTGTTTTTGCACAAGTCGCTCAGCCATTTTTTCTGCTCGGGCCCTGCCATGTAAATCGGTCCTCGCGAATACTGCATCAGAAGGTCGCGCAGACAGTTTCTCACCTGGTGGTACGGAATCTTGCCTTCGCTCCTTCAACCCGTGGTGGTACTTGGTCAGCCAGTCGTACGTCTTCTTGCTTTCCTCATCCTATAGTTTCTGTGGTTAAGAGGGGTGGAAGGAGAGCGTGCACGTTTTGCTATCTATGTTGCAGTTCGTCGTCATTGTTATAGTTATGTTGGTGCCTGAATTATGATTCTTTTATTGTACTTTCATGCTCTCCAGTTTTTTGTTAGAAAATTTCATTGTAAATTATTATAATAGTGAGCAAATCACACGTGCATTTAAAAAGAGTAAATAAAACTGCATTGTACACAAACTTGTGGAACGTCACACCATATGCGAAAATCCAGGAGTGACCCAGCCGGAGATTGAGCCCGGTTCGCCATGGTGGGAGGACAGCAGGCTAACCTCTCAGCCACCGTGGCCCGATGTCCGCTGTGATAAAAAACATATTAATGATTTTATTTTCCAAATAAAATTTTTTTTTCAGATCTCTTTTAAGTCTAACAGGGCCTTCTGTAAGCTGTTTTAAGCAACACAAATTATGTGAGGGGCAGGGGGAGGGGGGATGTAGGAAAATCATTTCACGGACTTGAGTTGCTCATAATGGAGAAAATTAACTTATCTTGCTGGATGTTTGAACAAGGCATTTATTTATTTTGTTTGCTCGTAAAATCGCTATGACGAACTCTGGGGAAAACAGTACCACCTCTACAAAATACTTTGTAAATTTACTCCAATAATTTGCAGTGCCACCCTCCCCTTTTTGCATGAAGGGAAGCTGGAGGAAATATTACATCAGTCATAATGCTCAAAAGCTAACGGTATAGACAACATTAAATATCAGTTTCTATATACGGCGTTCAAGTGTGAGGCGGACAGTTCTACTCGTGTTATTAACCTTCTGGTTGTTTAACTCTTTATTTCGCAGTTTAAGTACAAGAGAAACACGCTGGTACTAGTTCACTGTATGTTGAGGATAAAATTTCGCACATGACTGTGCTTGGATTGGACCCAAACTTTGATTGATTTCATATATTTACGGTAACAATTCAGGTATTTCAGGTTGCAGTGAATTATAAACCAAAAACGATACCAGAGTAAATCTGTATCGCAAAGTTTTATGTTTTGTTAATTATAGCTTAATAACGTGCCTTATTTATTCAAAGATGAAATAAAAGCTTACTTAATTTAAACTTACGTACATCTAATCACAATACACACACGCTTCGGGAATTCCCCAGATTCAAACTCGTGTTCTGATATTTATGTGCAATGAAAATAAAAACAACTTTTTTTTTGTTTAACTGCAGTCAAGAAATTCTAAGTTTTTTTTATTTTTATTTTAAGTCTTAAATTTTAACGATTTCCACGTTTATTGCATGTCGAAGATTTATGTGTTCAGCGGATCTCAGTGCTTCTAAATAATTTCTAACCTCCAAATGTTTTCACGTCACGAACAATAGTGCGACAGACGTGACGCAANAGACGCAACGCAATAGGCGCGATGCGAGTGAAATTATTTTCCAAGCCAATCAGCATAGAAAATAGTGTAATAGCACAACCTGAGCCACTCTGTAGCTTCAGTCTAGGCTCGCCCCAGCTGGAGCCGTGACAGTGTTGGCTGTGCTCATGGAAGCAGATCAGGCCACAGGCTCACCGTAACGCTGCCATAGGACCTCTATCTTTATGTCTCATTATGGCATACTGGGTGCAGAATGCTATACTAACTACATTAAAAAAAATTAAAAAATATCAACGCGACAAAAGTTGCCTGTGCAACAAGATTTGCGAATAGAAAATATTTCTTTATTCTTTCGCGTCGCGGGTGTGACAGGTATGTATATATGCAAACGCTCCATATTTTTGGTTTTAAAAGTACTTCCTGCGCGATTATATTCCGTATTAATAAGCAAAGTGACGCCGTTTTACGCCCAGGGGTGATTATTACTATATTTTTAGCCGTAGATTATCAGTGGGCATATAAAGAAATTGTTGAATAGAAAATAAAAAAAATAATGTTAACATTAATGGCTCTCTTACAATAATAGGCTTGTATGTAGCAGCAAGAATGTATTTATATATAATATTTTTAGTGTTTGTCGTGAGGCTGTAAAATTATTGTTCCAATTAACGCGAACATTTTTTTTGTCACGTTGCACGCTTAGCGTCGCAACTGTCGCGCTGTTATGATCCCAGTATAAAGATTCGATAAGGCGCTATCCTTTTCTCTCCCTCAACTCACCGACTGAACTTCAGTCTCTAGTCTTCTTATAGTCCGATCCAAGTTGTTTATGGCAAATTTCAATCGGTACTCATTCATCTCGTACATAATTTCGGAATAAAATTGTATTTTAAACGAGTTGACTCATGTTTCCGGCAGTTGTGATATATTCTACTTTTCTACTCTCACTTCCACATAGCAAATTAAAAAAATAAAAGAGACGTCTTGAGATTAAACACAGGCACGACAGGTGATGTGTTAAGAGGCTTCTCTATAAATTTTTTTTTAAGGCGTTAAGGTCACGTCCGTCCATAAGAAAGCATCGCGACGCCGATGGAAAACAGCATATACAAGATTCGTGAAGAGTGGAGAGATGTGGAGGTTTGGGCGGCTCGTAACATCGAGTTCTCGAGAGCCTATGAGGGTGAAGTGAGGTGAGTATGGAGCAACGCCGGAATGCAAGAGTGTAGGAAACGGGAGATTCCCGAGAAAACCCGCCAGCCAGCCGCATCGTCTGGCTCGATTTCCTCGTGCCAAATACAAGTTTCGCGTGTGTTCTGTTCCCCCAGAATTTCAAGCGGTGACTTTACAGGATTTTAAGACAGCAATCTGTTCAAAACAAGGTACAGCATTGTCGCTATAGTTCATAACACTGTTTTACAGAAGAATTAATATCGTAAACAGAGGTCTACTTACAGCGATGTTTACTGACTTTGACACATTTCTACGACTATATTTATGTTTCAATAGAAATATTAGTGAATTGACAACAAAATATTGACTTTCGTTTCAGTCCTGAAAAAAAATATTTGCATTAAAATATTACAAAAATTAGAATATACCAAACTGCATACAATGAAACCCACATGATAAGTAGGGAGGCCCCTTAAGGTATGCCATTGAGTATATATGATCTCGTATACACAGGTAATACCGACACAGATTACTCATGAATATACTGGATAATAGGATCTGCGTACAACCAAATGCGCATGACGCCACGTTGGAAAAATGCAAGGAAAAACGACGAATTTAGAGACATATACGTGGCCCTCGGCTAGTGAGGATCCTGATTCGAATCATGCATATGTCTTCAGTGTAATTTTTAGGTTTTAGTTTACCTGGTGAAGTTTGTAAGCTGTTCCGTTTTGGCTCACGAGGAGCATTAAAAAGGCGTTAAAACAATAATAAAAAAAATTACGAATCTGAGACACTTGAACGACAAGCATGGATGACTTGTGCAACAATGTTTAGCTGTTTAGTGAATAGAGTACGACGGGAACCCTTCAGTCAAAAATTTAATTCACAGTCCTTCCACTGTCTGGGTTCTGAATAAGTTCTAAAACCAACACCTGACCGTGCGTCAGAGTGAATTCCAGATCCACCATTATAAAACCGCCAATCTAGCAATGCTGCTAACAAATCCTGTGGGAAATGCGTAATTCTGTTGATTTCATGAAAACTCAATATCTAATTTCATGGAATGATTAGGTGGTCTCTTTGTACCCCTACTGCTTCGTGGGAAGTACTTGTTTATAAAATATTCTTTTTATAGTTCTGAGGTTTTTCTGAGACCTGTAGAATTTTTGGGCAAGTAAAATAATTAAGTATAAATATTTTGAACAATATGATTACAATATAACGAAGAATGCTTCCACACAGCACAAATAAATGTGAGTTTATTTATTTTTAAGTCAGTTTGAAGATAACATACAGGAACTATCGATATAATCTGTATCACAACATAAACGTGTGAAAACAGTAATAACTATTACGGATTTTCTGGAAAAAATTAATACAAAGCTGCTGTTAAGCATTAACTAACAATAAAAGTAATTAAATAGACAAATGATGAAAACCGCACTGAATTACTTTGTGGCGTGTTTCTCTGGGAACAAAATACATGGTTTGGAAAGTGATTTCCCCGGGAAGATGAAACGCAAGAGCAGTTAACTGGAGGGAATGTTAAGGCGATTGCTTTTTGTCTCCGGCGTTGGCTAAATGCAGCTAATTACGACCACGCACACCGTCGCCAGGGTAAAGGCAGAGAGAGACTTGGAGCGGGAAGAGGGGAGGCCGGGAGAGGAGAGAGAAAGAGAGAGCACAACCGCAGTAAGACCCGGTGGCTGTGCGGGTTAACCACGCATTTTCGCCGCAGCAACCCGCTAATGGCATCCACGAGTCCTCGAAGCAACAAACGCAAAGCTAGCACGCAAAAATGCGCAGGCCACAATACTGAGAATAAAGGCCTGGAAAACAGAGAAGAAACGCTGACCCACTTATTTCGATTTAATCCGGCAAAGAATTTGCAGCGCCACCATGCATCTGGATATTTTCACAAACAACCACATTCGCCGTGCTTCATAACGTTTTTTGGTGATCCGAGAATTTTTTACAAGGGAACTAATGACCACGCCTAGACGAAGCAACCATGGACGAGACGGGAACTGAAACAGTTTATTTTCAAACCTAAAAATGATACACATTTGCACGTTATTCCAGTTCTTACCACGGCCTTCCAGAAAAAGGCCTGTTGACTGTGGTCACTGCTGGGGTGTTGCGTCGTTTAAGATCGTCAGCATCACGCAACAGAGGTGGAAGGAAGACTGCGTCTTTTATGCAGTCCCACAAAAAGAAGTCGCAAGACGTGAGGTCAGGTGATTGTGGGGGCCACAGCGAGAGATGTTGTTCGAGTTCCGCGGCACGTGTCATATACAACTGTCGGTGCACAAGCAATAACGGACTTCGTGGGGAATATGGGTGGGACTGCCATCCTTCTGGAAGACGAAATGTGGTTAATCGTGCTATCTCGGTGGCGGAGGAGGGCCCCCCCTCCTCCCCCACCGAGGGAGGGAGCCACAACTTTAACACATACAGGTATGTCAGTATTGTAATATTTCTTTCTGTGAAACAGAACGGTTCATACACGAGTTTACGAGGGATGGCACAGGACACGTTGCTTGCTGTATCTCCCCCTCGTAACCTTACTTGGTGCTAACTCAGGGATAATAAATCATTGACATAATATAGCCATAGTCGTAATATTGTATTAAACGAATTCCTGCAATAACACACAAACCTCTACTATATATAACGTCGTATTTTAAAGATGGCCACAAATATAAGTGTTTCAGAATCATTATCCGAAAAAATAATATCTCAGATAAAAACCTTATATCAATAAAGCTAAAATAATTCTACTCGGGGCTCACTTTCACTTCCAAGACGCCTGCCACACCAGACACCTACCTTCAAGTTAATATACACTGAAGAGCAAAAAACCTGGTACACCTTCCTAATATCGCGTAGGGCCCCCGCGAGCACGCAGAAGTGCCGCAAGATGACGTGGCATGGATTCAACTAATGTCTGAAGGTATGCAGGAGGCATTGAAATCTGCGCCAATTTGAGAAAGGGTTGCACGTCTGTCACGTTTGATGATACTCGTCAGTCGTCGTTTGTCCCGTTCGTTCACGATCTTTTTCCGGCCGCAGCGATGTCGAAGATGTGATGTTTTACCAGATTCCCGATATTCATAGTGCACTCGTGAAATGGTCGTACGTGAAGATCCATATTTTATCGCTACCTAGGAGATGTTATGTCCCATCTCTCGTGCGCCGACTATAACACCACGTTCAAACTCACTTAAATCTTGATAACCTGCCATTGTAGCAGCAGTAACCGATCTAGCAACTTTACCAGACGCTTGTTGTTTTATATAGACGCGTTATTCTGATTGGCTCCATACCTCTGTTATTTGCATACGCACGCACGCCTATACCAGTGTAGTTCGTCGCACAACGTCACTCACCCGTTGTTTCAGTAGACACGCCTTAGATGTGGAACGAGATGGGGCAGCTCGTCGGGAGACCAGCGTCATGACGACCCGTGGACGTTTCGCCGCTCGGCCCCACGTCAGCATGAAATAGACGCCGTCCTCCCGTGAATACTGACTTTAATAACCTCGGCGTAAGGCATCTTCGCCACTGGGTCGTGGGGCGATTTGCCGAATCCTTTGTTGCGCAGCGCGGGCGTGCACCTCTAGCGACGTGGACCAGACATCTCTCACCGACCACTCTTCCTTCGGCATCTTCTAGCACAATTATATTATTGTTGGGGCGACAATTATTATGCTTGGGGGAACCCCAAAGGGCTATGTATAACAACGTTCGTTTTCACGCGAATCTCTCATGTTTCACAGAAGAACGTGGATTTTCATCCCCATACACGCACGTTGTGACGATCATATTTACTTGCCACTTGTATGATGAAATGCAGTGTCATCACTGAAAATTATCGTGTCCGGAAATTCCTCATTGGCCGCCATATTTACTGTGAGTCGTAGGTAGATGACATACCGACCGCCGCGATCGTTATCAGAAAGATGTCCCAGTAGTCGCAGTCGGTATGATTTGGGTTACGCAGGAAACTTTTGCAAATGCGTTCACGTCTTCTTCTTAGGTGGGCGAGCGGCCAGTTGATTTTCGCTTCCACAAACAGCCTGTTCCACTTGATATTTTATATCAGGCACGGAATGACTCGTAATGTGATTGGTCGTTATCAAATTTTATACGAAATGCGAGTTGTACAGTGATTACTCTCTTTGCCGCGTGGAATTCCAAATACGAAAAACTATTTATCAACCATTGTAGCGGCCATTTTTTTTAAAATAATTTCTCATAATAGCAGGCATGTGACGGCGTGGCTTTGGGACATACATAAATTGTTTGAGCAACGGTTTCGAATAATGTTGGTTTCTTTGCGGTAAATGCAGTACTTTATAGGTAGGGGCAGTGATATTTCACGAAAAGAATTCGAGACAAGATACGACCCAAAGCACTGTAGGGTCGTCCAGCTTCTTTGATTGGCTAAAAATGTTCTGGCACGTGTTAACCGTTTGCGCACGAATCACGAAGGTTCAGTGTCGGAGTTACTTAGTCCTGAGTGGCTTGGTCAAAGACGGACGCGGCACCAGAAGCCAGTGGAGGTATAACAACAGCTGAGGTGTGTGTATAGTATTGAATTTTACTGTGTGCTCGGTTTTTAAAGATAAAAGTCACTGGCCCTATTTATAGCTAATAATTTATGCTGACTCCTAACAACATTATTGCACAATGGGCATAACTTCCATTATTTCGGTATGAATTCTTGTTTGCAGCGGAGTCATCAGGGACAGGCAGTCTTCGTTTGGCATGTATGCCAACATACATACGGGGTATGATTGGCCATGATATGTGTTACGGAAACATACCAGTATTCGCGTGGAATGATTTAGGAAAACCAAGGGAAAACTAAATCGTAGCTGGCCCAAGAATCAAATCCGGTCCCTCCCGAGTACAGGTTCAGTGTGGTGCCACTGTACTGCTGCAATACAGAATGTTAAAGATGTAGGCAAACACTGTTGTTATATCATCATAATAAGTAACTACTGCTGCCATCTAGTTAGGTTGTACTCTTTGGTTTGTACTCTTTGGTTTGTCCTCTTTGGTTTGTACTCTTTGGTTCTTTGAATATATTCATTCGATCACTAGTCAGTAACTAGTACGTTGGTTTCATTTTAGGTTATGGGCACGGACCCATAATTCCAGCAAAAATAAACGTTAGAAACTGTATTTCTCGCGACGGTATACGACAGTGATAGAAGTTCGTAGTGTTACTATTTATATTCGTGTAAGCAGTAAATATGGCATCGAACTATCTAGTCAACGTACCTAAGTTGAAGGGTCGGGAAAACTACAGTGAGTGGACTTTCGCAGCGGAGAATTTTCTAATCCTGGAGGACACGTTGCATTGCATTAAACTAGTTACGGGGAAAAGTGTAGAAGCCGCAGATGACGCGAAGACCAAGGCTAAACTGATCATGACCATCGACTCGACGTTATTCGTTCATATTAAGAATGTGACGACCTCACAAGAACTGTGGGACGAGCTGAAGGCTATATTTGGCGATGCAGGTATTTCTAAAAAAATAAGTTTACTGCGGAATTTTATCTCGATTTGCCTGGAAAGCAGCAATTCTATAACGTCGTATGTAACGCAAATGGTAGAAACCGGTCAGAGGTTATGTGGGACTGGGTTTAACATCAGTGACGAGTGGATCGGATGTTTATAGCTAGCCGTATTGACGAAAAAAATATTCCGCTATGATTATGGCCATTGAGCATTCAGGAATTACCATCACATCAGACGCCATTAAATCGAAGTTGTTGGATATGGAAACGGATTTGAACATAAAATATCGTAATGAATTTAGCGGCGCATTTGAGAGTTCGCAGAAGTGGCAACCTAAGAATAATGTCAAGGCAGGTGGAAGCAAAAATGGAGAAAACGCCAAAACACAAATGATAAGAAGATGTTTCGTAAACAAACAAACGCATTCAGTGCAGTGTTTCTAAGCGGGAAATTTGGCAAAGATGAGTGGTACATTGACTTGGGTGCAAGCGTGCTCTTGACGGCAAACGAACGTTGGACTAGGAATGCTTCATACCTAGAAAATAAAGAAATTATTGTTGCAAACAATAATAAAGTTCGGGTTTTGTGCACTGGTGACGTCGATATTGTAACAAAAACTGAAGAGTGTGAGATTGAGGTGCCAGTGAAAGGCGCATTCTGTGTACAAGATTTAACGACTAATCTGTTGTCCGTGAGCCAGTTAATTAGCAACAGGAATAAAGTACAGTTTACCGGGAAAAGTTGCGATGTTTACAATGCAAATGGTGTATTAGTGGCCACGTATTCGTTAATAAATGGAGTTTACAAGTTCAGCATGCCAAAAAGTGTACCGGCTGCATCCGTGGTGTCTGCAAACACATGGCATCGTAGATTAGGTCACATAAATATAAAATATTTTAATAAAATGAAATATGCCACAGAGGGTATTGAACTTGATGAAAAAGCTGGCATACTAGTAAGTAAGTCATCTTGCGCAGTTTGCTGTGAAGATAAGCAAAGTCGACTGCCTTTTGCTTATGTTGGGTCAAGAAGTAATGAGATACTCGGAGTAGTTCTCACAGACATTTGTGGACCTATGGATGAATAATTTATTGGTGATTCTAAATACTTAATACTCTTTGTCGATGATTATAGTCACATGATATTTGTATATTTTATTAAAATACAAAAGTGAAGCCTTGTCTTGTTTTAAGGAATTTCGAGCAAAAGTGGAAAATTAAACTAACAAAAAAATCTAAACATTGATAAGTGACAATGGAGGTGAGTTTTGTAATAAAGAATTTGAAACATANATTAAACTAACAAAAAAATCTAAACATTGATAAGTGACAATGGAGGTGAGTTTTGTAATAAAGAATTTGAAACATATTCGCTAAAGGAAGGGATTAATCATCAAAAAATAAACGCTTACACACCAGAGCAAAATGGATTATGTAAACGCCGTAATCGCACAATCGTGGAGAAAGAGAGGTGCCTGTTGTTTGATGCAAACTTAGGCAGAGATTTTTGGGCTGAGGCGACAAATACAGCTGTTTATCTTCAGAATTGAATTGTAGCATCGGTTTTGGATAGAAAAACGCCATTTGAAATATGGACAGGANATTAAACTAACAAAAAAATCTAAACATTGATAAGTGACAATGGAGGTGAGTTTTGTAATAAAGAATTTGAAACATACTCGCTAAAGGAAGGGATTAATCATCAAAAAATAAACGCTTACACACCAGAGCAAAATGGATTATGTAAACGCCGTAATCGCACAATCGTGGAGAAAGAGAGGTGCCTGTTGTTTGATGCAAACTTAGGCAGAGATTTTTGGGCTGAGGCGACAAACACAGCTGTTTATCTTCAGAATTGAATTGTAGCATCGGTTTTGGATAGAAAAACGCCATTTGAAATATGGACAGGAAGAAAACCTGACATAAACCATCTGAGAATATTTGGCATTACTGTGATGGTTCATTGTAGCAAAGGAGAGAATACAAAAATGGGACAAGGAGTAAGAGAAACATATATTGATGGGATTTCCAGAAAATGTCAAAGGTTACCGACTTTACAACCCAAGGACTTAATCTATGACAACTAGGAAATATGTCATCATCATGGAAGAAGAAGCTATCATACCAGTAAATGAGAGCACGTCTAATGCTGAACAAAAAGAAGAAAGTTTAGATTCATTGGGGGACACTTCTGTAAAAAATAAAGAATCAGTGGTAGAATCATCTGATGAGTCGCATATACCAAGTGAAGGTGAAGACACTGAAGATACTACTGAAACGACTGAACCAGAAAACAGGCCGATGAGGAGCAGAAAGAAACCACATTGTTTAGGATTCTCAGATTTGTGCGTTGATGAAAATGTATTTGATGATACGAGCGGTTTATCTTCGGAAGAAGCACTAAACGGACCTGAAAAATAGCAGTGGTTAAAGGCTGTGAATGACGAACTTAAGTGTTTTGATGATAATAGTGCGTGGGAGTTGGTAGATGCTCCAAAAAGTGGTATGGTTGTGAAGTGCAAATATGTTCTAAGAAATAAATATGACAATTATTATAATGTTCGTTATCGTGCTCGGCTCGTGGTGTGTGATTATATGCAAAAACAAGGTGTGGACTATTAAGATACATTTTCACTCGTTGTTAGGCATACAACACTGAGATTGTTATTTGCATTATCTGGTCAGTTAGGTTTAAATATAACACACCTTGACGTGACTACGGCTTTCATGAATGGGGAGCTTGAAGAAACAATTTATATGCAAAAAAACAGATGGTTTTCCTGTATCAAAAAGTTGTGGAAAAGTTCTTAAATTAAAACGGGCCATTACTGGCTTAAAGCAGCCTTCAAGAACATGGTACAAGAAGGTCGATGAGTGTCTCATCAAAATGGGTTATTAGCGTTCTAAGAGAGACTCTTGTTTGTATACCAAAAATAAGAATAGTCGCAAAATAATTATGTTGACGACTTATTAATTTTTTCAAATGATGTCAATGAAACTATGTGTTTAAAAATGCATTAGAGTCACAGTTTAAAATCAAGGACTTCAGAGAGGTTAAGCAATGTCTTGGAATGAGTGTACATGTATACAAAACTAAAGGTGAAATTACTTTGACTCAGAAAAATTATATAGACCAATTATTAAAAAAATTCCATATGACAGAATGTAAAATTGCAGATACTCCTTTAGAGGCTAAATAAACTATTAATACAAAGGAAAATTGTAAAGACCAAATGCCATACCAACAGCTTATTGGAAGTCTTATGTATTTGGCGGTTTTAACTAGGCCTGGTATAGCATTTGCGATTAATTACTTAAGCCAATTTAATAACTGTTATAATCAGGGAACATGGTTGTATGCTAAGCGAGTGCTGAGGTACTTTAAGAAAACAAAGCATTTTGGTCTCAAATATAGAAAAAACGGAAATCCGTAGTTAGAAGGGTTTGTTGATGCTGATTGAGGTAAATAATGTTGTATATAGGAAGTCTTACACTGGTTTGTGCTTTGTATTGGCTAGGTGTGCAATCTCATTGGAAAGAAAGAAACAGAAAACCGTAGCTTTATCAAGAACGGAAGCAGAATACATGGGTGTCACAGAAGCGTGTAGGGAAGCAATATATTTACGCAACTTGTGTGAAATAACTGGAGATTTATATCCCATAACTGTGTTTAATGACATACAAGGGGCACTTAAACTCTCTGTAAATAATGTTTACCATAAGCGAACTAAACACATTGATGTGCACTATAATTTTTGTAGAGAATGTGTCAGTAATAAAATTGTAGAACTGAAATACTTGGAGACAAATGAGATGCCAGCTGACTTGTTAACCAAGAGTTTGAATACTGTTAAACATTATGATTTCATGCATATGTTGGGTTTTCAATTTGTTTAGATTTTATGTATAATTATATGTGTATACTTATTTGATATAGTGGGGGTGTTGTTATAATATCATAATAAGTAACTACTGCTGCCATCTATTTAGTTTGTATTCTTTGGTTTGTACTCTTTGGTTCTTTGTATATATTCATTCGATCACTAGTCAGTAACTAGTACGTTTGTTTCATTTTAAGCACAAGTACCATATCTTTCACATTTGCTTATGTTTTGTTAAAAAAATAAACGGCAGTTCTTTACCAGGTTATTTTAATATTCAAATAAAGTTTACCATGATTTAATGGCATTGAATATTTACGTATATGTAGACACAGCATATTATACTACATTGTTTTACTTGTAAAACTCATCCAACACAATTTAACGTATATAAACGAACTGCAATTATAAAAAATTTGTGTCGTATTTATTATTAATACTGCTATCACATGAAGTTTCGGCATGTCAGTGTAATGACGTTTTAAAACGGGATAAGTTGTCTTTGTTGGATATCTTCACAACGGCATCCCATCTTCGTAATTTGCCGGATGGTATTATTCCATATTCTAAACATAATAGTTAGGTGCCGCAGTGGTTCACATGCTGTACACGTATTTGGGTTCGATTCCCTGTCCGGCCAATCTGATTTAATTTTTTCCGTGGTCTTTCCGAAGTGACCTCAGACAAATGCTGAAATGGCTCCTCTATTCTTTCCTGCCTGCTGTTGACAGGACATCAAGCCATAACCCATGAACCACTCTTTTTCTATTTCGGTTCAGTATGAGCTCTGTAACAAACAGCTACGCTCGGTACCCAGAGAGTGCAGATGTATTAATGCGCACAAAACACACTCATTGTCTTCTTTACGGATTTGCAAAACCAACTACAGAAACTATCAATGGGCTGCGGTACAAAACACTTAAAAATATATATTTTATTTAGTACTAAAAGTGAATAACCGTCAAGTTATTTAAAAAACAGAAGAATACTTTGGTTATTCGTACGGAAGAAAATATTCAAAAGTTATGTGTCTGCGCAAAGAGCGGGGCTAACAAAAATGTTGTTCTCAAGCATTACCTTATGACAGACATTAAAAAAATTCCTTAAAACCAAATTATTTACTACTCGAACCTATTAATATCCTCAAAACATAGGCCTAAAACATGGTTTCAAGAATTATTGTAAGTGTGATCATTAACTGTGACTTTCATTATAACTTTCCATTACATTTTGTAAACAGTTTTTACTTATATTTTGAAACTTGTTTTAGGTTACTGTACAAAGTTTTAAACAAAAAAAAAAGACCGTATTCCTCGCTAACATATCGTTTTAAGCAGGAGCTCCTGGCCAAGATATTAAGATACATTTTTTGCCGATGCTTTTTACCTTCTGCGTCAAAGGCTAGCCACAGTAATTGACAGCATAACAATCAACACGCCAATGCTCGCGTTACAAAGCAAGCATTGTTCGTGTAGCGGGTCAGATGATCTGTCGACGAATCGCTTGCTCTAGTTGCCGAAATAAAGAATCGTCCTTCTAATGGAAGAATAATGGATAAATATTTTGAGTTGTATCTGGGAGTGCTGGTCAAACACTGGAATGAAGTAAGGAGCCTTCTGGTCTGTCAATGGCCGTAGTATATTGTAGGGTGACGCCAAGAAAACTGTCTGATTGCCCGATACGACTAAATTACATTCTTCGACTTCGGCATTGTCTCTAGTGAGATTACCCATGTAAACCTAGTTATGGATGTCGCATAGTAAAAATGATAAAGTACTACTAATAAACTATCGTGCAACTGTCATCGTGTTCAGCGTTCCTTTAATATTAAGGTCACGCTGTTTGTACCAAAGAAGGTAGCGTGACAAATATCAGTCCACTTTAAGCTCAGAAAAGTTGAGACATTTCCATTATGAAATATTTTAAAGAAAAAAAAAGTAAACACTTAGACAACTGGGTCTTTCTTCGCTGTTTCCAGAGAGTGCCAGGAAGAAAAATATATAGTCGGAAGTTAGCAAGAAAAATATCTCCAGAGGGAGCAGCAAGGTTATTATCCGGAGCAGATGTAAAATAGAAGAGGAGGGAAGAGTACAGCGTTGGAAACATGGTGTGTATTCCTCTGTGGGAAAAAGTGAGTTACAGCGTTTGCTTGTGTGCGTCTGTCTGAGATGCGACGAGCGAGGCGAGAAAAATGGAAGCACAGGGGGGTGGGAAGTGCTTTAAAGCAGCAGCAAGTAGGCATTTCTCCGCGAGAAATTAAGATAAACCTCCTTTGTGTGTACCGCAGAAAGAGAATTGTGAAAAGTATTGCCCTTCTCGGAGAGAGAGAAAGATAGAGGACCTCTGTTGCCGATGTTATTAACGAGTTACCATCCGTCTTCGGGGTGCTATGTTAGAATTCCTGACTTTTATGAGGTAACTCTGATTTTAGTTTTAATACGTAGGCGTCTTTAAACTAAAATGTGCATTCTAAAAATAAAAAAAAAGCGAAGTAATGTTTTTTTTTCCCCCAATTTTCTAGAAACGTTAACTTCCGAAGTTTTCGCAAAATGATAATTTTGCTTCAACGTAGTTTTCGGAGATTAAATACTCGCCGTTCTTTAGCCAATGTGGCATCTCGGTTCACTTGAAGGATTACCAAACCATTCGTAATCCGAATCAAATACTTTACTTGAACTGATTTATTTTTACCTAGGAATGTGACATGCAGCCATTGAGAAAGTCATGAAAATACTAGCTGTATAACAAGTTCATCGATTGCCAGTTTTGTTTTGTGTTTATGACTTAGTTGTAATTGTTTAACTATTGTTTTTGGCATGTATTCAGAATTTATAAAACACGGAACTCAGACATAATAACGAGTCAATATGAGCATCTAAGTATGCATATGGTATGTTACAGGACAACAGGTTATAAAAAGTTATTATATTAGGCAGTTTTTATGCTTTATAAACTAACGTGAATATAAATTCAAAAATAGTATTAGGTGTTTTTTTTTTAATTTTAATAACCCTTAAATTAGTTCAAATCTAATAACTTCAGTAATGAAAATAAACCCAACAGTTGGCTTTAAAAACAAAGGAACTGAATGTATGCATTACGGAAGCTGGTGCATTAGCTAATGGACGAATAGATGCAGAAGCGAGAAAGAGAGATGCATTCACAGGAATTCGCGAGCCACCAGTGATAACGGCTTGCCGCGGCATACGGCACACACACCTACGTACCAGAGCGTAAAGGGAAATGAGTTCATTCGACCAGCCAGGGAGGTGAATCTCGTCAGTGAATGCACATGGAGCGAGTGTTCCACGAGCGCTGTAACGTCATCGCAGTAATTACCACATTACCTATAATAAATCGGCGCAGGTCGATTTGGCGTTGGGGGAGGGGAGGGATGAAAGTCGCCGAACGTGATAATTAAACGATCCCGGAACACAACACGCGCGCGCGTGCACACGTGCACGCGAGGTGGCGTAGGACCAATCACGTCAGCTGGCAAAATGTATGGCCGGATCGCGGACTAATATTTTGCCTCGATGCACGGGAGGTTATTTCAACACCACCGCCGCCGCCCTGCGCTCCCGTACTTATTTATCGCGCTTTAATTGGACACCGACTACGTGTCTGTTTGGCAAATGGTAGTGCGCCGGAAATACGTTGAAGAGATTAATTTCGACGAGGTCGTTTTGAGGTCGCGAGTTTCACGGGGCGGAAGAATTACAATTTTCAATCACACCGCTTATTTCTGCTTATCGGCGGCTCACGGTTAACTGAGCGCTATCGAAATCAACATTTGAAAAATGGCACTGTCCCTAATTTCATATATTTTAACGAACTCGCTGACTGGGATGTGCCCAGAACAGTTGGTAACGATGGAGGGAAAGTAGTTTAATGTCTTAACGTCGAATTAAAAGTGCTGGATAAACGTTTGGTAAAACTGAAATTATTTATTTTTTCTTCAGGTTTTCTCATGCACGCAAGTGCAGTAATTATCAAATTATAAAACTTTATACTTTCCTAGTAATTTGAAAGTTTCCCTTGCTCGACGCTTGAAGAAAATAATTAGACCCATGAAAACGTTAATTCTACATTTGGTGAAAGAATACATGATGTGCATGCAAGTAGAACTTGAGCAAGGCTTTCAAAAGTCCCCAGTTTACCGTGAACAGCATTTTTAAATCGAGAGTGTTGTTCTGATAAATGATGTTACATTATTTCGTCCCCACCAAATTCAAAGAGGAAAGATTTTTACATTACAACCACAGTATAAATGCCATGTCGTCAGTGTGAATTCTAGGAGCAAGTTGCTAATCTTTTCTAAGAACGTTTCTGAAGAAGTTGCCAACACTTTAATATTACTTGATTTGGATAATAATTTTTCACATTTTCCTCTACGTCTAAACTCTAAATATAATATTTCTTCTCTAGCAACTGAAAATTCATTCTCTTTGCTATTGTAAAATCACAAATGTCTAGGATCCAGAAGTTGCTGTTTTATAAATTGTTGCTTTATTCTTTTTAACTTGGGGAACTCAGGTCTACGCCATTCGAGCGTTTAAGGCGCACTACGCAACTCTCAATTACCAAACCTACTTCAATCTTATTTCGTTATGGTTGTAGCACTAGAAAAAACCATTAGAACTTATATTTGTATTTTATTAAAATATGCAATTTGAAATGCGTTTTCACAAATCTGGAGTAAGGAATGATTTCTACAGCAATTTTTATAATAGCAGTTTTTTCCTGAAATCCGTGATGAAAAAATATACCTCATGGGGCTGATTTCGGAAAACGCATTTTAAACTAAAGCAACTACACTCCTGCTAAAGTGAAAGGAAATTTCTAACAATTCACAACTTTGGTTGCTAAAACCATGACAATGTTACTCTTGAATTTAATCTTGTTTCTGCGGGTTGCATGGTACATCCCTAGTAAAAAGAATTAACCGCCTGAAGGCCACGTCCAGCCGCAAGGAAGCATTACGACAACGATGTGAAATAGCATGAACAAGCTTCACGCACATTGTTTCCTCAGAATATCACGCAGCTACTGTAGGTTTTCTATACGGTAATCTGGTCAGTGAAGATACAGCATACAGTTTTACAGTAGAATAAATATCGTCTACTTCCAGCGTTTTTTGCAGACTTTGACACTTTTCAACTACTACATTTGCGTTTCATTAATTAATCAATTTTATACGTTTGGCAAAAAAATATCGACTTCGACTTCTGTCTTTGAACAAAATTTACATAGATATATTCGGCAGTTTTTTTTAAACATTAAAATGGACTCAAATACTTACAATTTGACCCGTATGACAACTAGATAGTCCCGTTAAGAAGTGTGCAGCTTTTAGTAATCACAGTAAGTCTCATTGTCTCAGACCGAGTGAGACGGCACATTGATAGCACAATTGACTTGCTTTCGGAAGGATCAGGGTCGGTGTTTGTCCAATCTTCTTGATTCCGTTTTCCGATAGTTACCCGAAGTCCCTCCAAGTGAATTCTGGGATGGTTTCTTATACAGGCCATGGATAAGATTCACTGTACTCTGTTTGGGAAGCTCAGTACCTTCGATCATGTATACACAGATGGTCGATACCCTCATTTGTTTTGAAGCTCGCATCTGAAACAGCGGATGAGGGGCATGGTAAGGTTACGGGACGCTGGTTGTATACGCATGAAGTGTTTTTTTCGCAGTGAAAAACGGTAAATTCATGCTTTGCATTTGGATGAACGCAAAGATTTGAAAAAGTATATGTCATTTTTACGAGTAGTGGTGTTAACGTGTAGAAAATGGCGTTCTTTTCAACTGTAACACGACGTTAGCTATTTAAGTTCACCTAGATATAAATCTATTGAAAACAGCCCTTTTATTGGATTGTGCTATTCGTATTAGCGTTGACAAAAAAAAACAACAAACCAAAATGTAAACGAGAGGTTAACACGAATACATTTAATTCAGAAACTGATAGTTGAAGGCCAATTAATTAAACACAGAAATTTACAACTGAGGCACTATCGGCACCGAACGTACATTGAAACCAAGCTGTTGATTTAGTCTTAAAAAAAAAAGCATCCGTAACTAGCTAGTTTATACAGACGTGACTTATAAGTACTTACGTATGTAAATGCAACTTTACAAATAAAACACTTTGCAAATAATTCACTCGTACATACTACGTTTTGTGTAAATGAGAAGTTTATTGTTTACAACTCATGCCAATATTTTTACACTTGACATCGCAACTGCAGTAAACATTGTATCAAATAGCCTTACCGTCCGCAAAAGAAAACAGACACAATGACCAATGAGCACTCTCTAAGTAATCAGACTTGAAGTTCAGTACTAATGGCTTTGCCAACAAAGATTTTCGCCACGAGGTAGCACTGGTGTCGCATGTGAACCTGATTAATTTTTTTCTCATTGTATGTAAACAAATGGGTTAGTTACAGTTTTAATTAAATAAATAACTCTGTAAAATCTTTCTATTTGCATTTTGTCAGAACCTGCACAGAGAATAAACGTAGTTCATCGCACTAGAATGAATATTTTACGAAATACGTCCACATGTTGTTTAGTATTCGGTCGTAAAACTGGATCTAGCAAAACAATGGTTTATACAATTATTTTATTTGAATGCTACAACTGAATCGAAATATTCACTTTGATGACAGCTATAAGAATTTCGATTTTAAGTTCCTACTATTTTCACTACAGTAATTTTTTTTATGAACGCGTAATGCGAAATGCATTTATAATTTTATTGCTCTCTCTTGCAAACACCTTTAGAAGACATGAATAGTAGTTACAAAATAAAGTTAAATGTTGAATATTTTGGCATGGGTAAGTACATTTATCACAATTCAGACCAAACATGAACTTAACTCAAAAATTTATAAAATGTCTCCATTTACCGTTATCTTNGTACATTTATCACAATTCAGACCAAACATGAACTTAACTCAAAAATTTATAAAATGTCTCCATTTACCGTTATCTTTAAAGTGACTTATTTCGAACACCACTGAACTTGGAGGCGGAAAATTTTCCTATGCCAAACTCCTCTATAAGAAATCTCGTTTTCACCCCAACATGAGTAAATTAAACCTTGGCCGTAGACGATATCGTCCCAGCTTCAGAATCTGCCTTGTTCGTCTCAAATGACCCCTTTGTCGACGAGATGTCTAACCAAACATATCATCACTGGTTCAGAGTCACAGATTTTGGAGAGAGAATGTAGAGTTTTGGGCGGCTCTTAACATAGAGGTATTGAGAATCGATGAGGGTGAAATGAGATGAGTGTGGAGCAGCGTCGGAATGCAAAGGCGGGGGAACTGGAGATCATCGAGAAAACCCGACGACCAGAGGCATCGTCCGGCACGAGTCCCACATGCGAAGATCCGGGAGCGACCCCACCAGGAATCGAACCCGGTTCGCCTACGTGGGAGGCGAGTATCCTGACAGCTACACCATCGCGGCCCCTCGCAGATTGTTGCTTCAACTTTTCAGTGTGCTTCCACCTGACACAGGTTCTTTCCAAAAACCAAGACCCTCTTCTGAACCTACCTCATCGCATCACAAACAGTTTACAAGAGTTTATGTTCATAGTTATACTTAAAATTGGATACTCATTGTGCTCGTTATCAGATTAGTTAAAATAGATTAAATAGTATCAAATTATACTCCATATATACACACTCTATCTTCTACCCGCGGCTTCGCACGCGTGGTTGTAGTAATAAACTTATAGGGAGAAATAACGGTATTTGTTAGTAAACAGACACTGAACATAAACACAGAACAGAGAACTATTTTAGGGCGCTACTGTCTGTACACGATGTTGTAAGTCTTTCCATCTGACGCTAAGATGTGGAGATTTTGGGCATTGTGCACACGCGAATATGCGACATAGAGCTGACCGTGAGAGAAGCACGTTTTTTTCCAAGTACACCCCCGTTTTCTGTAATGTTTGCCCTTGCGCTTTGTTTATTGCAATAGCAAAACTAAGCTTGAGAGGGAATTGCAACTTTTTGAATTGGAACGGGCGGTCTGTTGGGATTATAGGGATCCGGGGGATAATTATGTTCTCACCCTTTCCTACTTCTGTAAGAATAGTGGCACCAATTATATTCCGCCCAAAATGTGTGACGTAAAACCCCGTCCCGTTACATAATCGCGATGCATCTAAATTTTGCATAAGCATGACCGGAACGCCTAATTTTAATTGGAGCTTATGTGAGGGCACACCTGACCACTCTAGAGAATTCAGGAACTCTACAGGATATGAAGTGCTCTGTTCTGTGTCCATGACTGAGTCTACTGACAAATACTCCGTTATTTTTCCTTGTACCTCTTTCAAGATATTAGTATTAATTTTGTTTAATATGTAATTTTTTTGTGCTAGGATAGCTCTTTTACATAGCCACTGGTCGTCATTTATATTTCTTTGTAGACCTGGGTAAACGCTAGCAATCAGTTCCGTATCACTCTGCACCAAATTACTAAAATCCCCGATTAGCGACACAAAGCCCTTGGTATTTGTTTCTTACCACCCATCTCCAATTTTAAATAGTGTTTCAGCATAATCTCCTAAATCAACGTCATTGTAGAGGTGCACTCTCATATTTGTCGTCAAGCTGAATTTCTTGACATTTGCCCATAAGCTTGACGAATTGAGACAGACTTTGGTTACATCTGCAGGTGTGCCTCTCTGAATCACCGGTAGAGTTTGGCGGAAGTCACCATCTAGTTATACAACCATTCCTCCCATAACGTCTGTATTGTTTCGTATATCCTGTACAGTCAGGTTTAAGGCCTCTATGGCTTTTTTTGTGTGACATTGTGCTTTCGTACCACACTAACAACTTACATGAACGCAGCATTGTACCCTGAGCGCTATTTTTACTAAAATTTCAGATGGGTGACACTTCCTGAGCAAGATTTAGTGGTAACTTTAACACGGAATGCGCGGTACGGCCCCCGCTCAGTAGTGTGGCGGCTATGCCGGAGGAAGCCACGGCTACAGCAATTTCTTTGTCTTTTCTTATATGGGTAAGAAATAAATTTAATAATAATGTTTTTCCCGTTACACCAGGGTCATCTAGAAAGAAGAGTGCACAATTCCCTGACACCACTTGACGTAACACTTGGCCGAACACGTGTCTTTGTTCCGGCAATAACCGGGGCACCATTTCGGTGACTTGCTGCTGCAACGCTGCGACACCATAGTTTAACTCTTGAACAATTTTGTCACTTAAGTCATTGCGTCTGATCGTGGAGGGCTAATAATTCCGGGATCGCTTAATTTTTTCCCCGCAATTGCCATTATTTTATCTACAATTTTTGCAAGGGCTTCATTATAAATTTATTCATTAAATTTTATGTCCACGTGTGTCTGCTGTAGCCGTTGCAAAATATCTTCCACCATGTACTCGTTGTACTCATCCCACAAATGTTAGGGATTGCTAAGGCCACAAGATGATATGAGGTTTACATATACACTGAAGAGCCAAAAAATCTGGTACAGCTGCCTAATATCGTGTAGCCACCCCCCCTGCCTTTCCCGAGCACGCAGAAGTGCCGCAAGACGACGTGGCATGGACTCGACTAATGTCTGAAGATATGCAGGAGGCAATTCACACCATCAATCATGCAGGGCAGTCCACAAATCCAATTTGCGCCAATTTGAGAAAGGGTTGCACGTCTGTCACGTTTAATGATTCTCGTCAGTCGGCGTTTGTCCCGTTCGTTTACGATATTTTTCCGGCCCCAGCTATGTCAAAGATGTGATGTTTTACCGGATTCCCGATATTCGCGGTACACTCGTGAAATGGTAGTACGCGAATATCCTAATGTTATCACTACCTCGGAGATGCTATGTCCGATCTCTCGTGCGCCGACTATAACACCACGTTCAAACTCACTTAAATCTTCATAACCTGCCATTGTAGCAGCAGTACCTGATCTAGCTGCCGATCGCATCGCGTTACTCTGATTGGTTCCATACCTATGTTATTTGCATACGCATGCGTATACCAGTTTTTTTTGGCTCTTCAGTGTAGTTCTCTGATTTTGGCTGGTGACCGGCACTGCGCAGCATCCTCCATGGTTTCGTCGCAATGGTCATCATTCTCTAACATACGCAGAGCTTCACATACCTCTCTATACGTTGCGCATTCCTGACCATTGACAGCTTTAAGGTCTCTATTGCTTGATGGACCCCGGACGTGGTGCAGCAGCATACGGAAACAGAAAATTCAAAATTGGTTACATGGATGGAGTACACACGGGCGAGGGCATCTGTAGATTTAACTTCGGCCCAATTTTCAACAGGCGTGCCTTGAACGCGGCGTTTCCACTCCTTTCTTGAAGAGTTCCAAGTGAATTAAAGGGGGACATCGGCATATAACACAGTTTTTGCGAACGAATCGGTCTGACATAGCTGGAAAAAGGTTGTTAGTGTGGTCTTGGGCGGTGATGAGACCCTTTTATTGAAGTTTTTCTCATTAAAGTACACGCGCTCCCCGTTTTCCAAGTGCACGGCAAGATGAGTAACAGTTGGATGTCTCTCATGTAAGGGGAAACCAAGGAGCCTCCACGCTGCATCGTTGCTACTGACATAACGCCCTGCTTGAAAGGTCTGGACTTCATTACCGGGCTGCACCCCACCATCATTTCTGAGATTGAATATCGCCTGATCANATATAACGCCCTGCTTGAAAGGTCTGGACTTCATTACCGGGCTGCATCCCACCATCATTTCTGAGATTGAATATCGCCTGATCATTTCCTTTATTTACATACTTGCATATATATTTAATAGCGTGGACAGACTAGCAAGCTTCTACATTAATGTGAGCATTAAATATTTTACATATAATGGGAGAATACGGCACAACCCAGCTATTGTCTAAGGTTACGAACGCCCCGCTGAGAACCTTGACAGTGACTTTCCTACCACAATCTTCTGGTGCTCTGCGTCTGTAAACGGGTAGCCTTTGTCATTGTGCACTGTTTCTTTTTGTAGCGTTCGTGGATATTTTTTGTACATTTCCCACCTTTCATGCAAAGCGATGCTGGTTTATGCACGCCACATAGACAGTGAACCATGGTTCGGACTATGGTGTCGTACAGATCTTTATATTGTGCTGGATCCGGAATCTCGGCGCTTAAGTTGTCTATTTGGTTGGGGCACAGCTTCTCGTTGAGTCATATTAGGATGTGCACATGAGGCAAACCTCGTTTTTGCCACTCAATGAAATAAATGTAGCACTGTACGTATCGAAATATTTTGCTATTGGTAATAATTTTCATTATATTTTGTACTTTTGAACGAAATACTCTGGCAACTAAATCGTGTCTGTCAGTAGCTTTTTGTCCGGGCATTAGCACCCCGTAATATTCTTCCATATATATACAGTGTAATTTGATAATCAGCGTACTCTACTTACAGTGAAAAAGAGCTGTCTACACCGTTTCGGCATCAATGTTTGGCGTGATGTCCTACACGATCAGCTGATGATTAGGCCATTAATTTACCCAGGACGCTTGACTGGTGTGGTGTATCTGCAATTGTTGCAGGAAGAACTGCCGCTGTTACTTGAGGATATTCTGTTAGCAAAGAGACATCGTATGATCTTCCAGCATTATTGTGCACCTCCTCACTTCCACCGTGCTGTGGTTAAACACTTAAAAGTGCATTTTCCTGAGAGATGGATAGGGCGAGGCGGTTTTCACCCCTGGCCTCCTCGATCGCAAGATCTATCACCACTAGATTATTGCGTATGTGGATGGATGAAGAATATTGTTTACCAAAGAACTGCACAGACACGTAAGGAATTACTTACGCATATCCTGCATGTCTCTACAGACATCAAATACAGATGTGCTCAGCTACGTAGAGCATCATACGTGGTTCATAAGCGTGCGGCCAAGTGTATGGAAGTAGACTGAAACATTCTTGAACATCTTTTGTAAGCTTGCTATACGCAATTGTGATGCTCATTTGTAAACAATACGGTCTGATAATACATCACAGTGTTTACTTCTGAAAAGGTTATTTTTCGTATTCGTCATTCATCAAATGTTTTGCATTACTCTGTAAAAATTGGGAATAGGTCCCATATTTATATGACATAATTTGCCCCAAATGATGTAAGGAATATGTCCTGTGAGTGGCTGTAACTCCTCGTGAATCAGCCTGTATATATATATATATATTGTATGGATCTGTATACATTGTTTTTGATGTTTATTCATTTGTTGTAACTCAAACAGTTTTTGTCGTTTTTGAAAACATTTTCCTTTATTTCTTGCGAGAATATTTGGTTTTAATAACAACTTACATGCATCGCTGTATTTACAGAACCAAATTTTCGATTTAGTTTAGTGAATTTGAAATTTTGTAAGGTTAATTATTACCTACAAAACATTTATGACGGCTGAGTGATGCATAGTGTTTCACATTCATGGTGAAGTGTTTATATTTGCCCAGGTAAAAGTAATATTAAATATTAGTAAAATTGTATATCTACTGAACTTATAGGGCCTATGTTACGAACATATTGGCATATACATTTACGTTGTAGATTGTCTACTGCAATAATGACTGAATTAAAGGAAAATATGGTAAATCATATTAAAAAATATAATTAAGTATTTTGTAAAAATATAAATTGGACCGTGTATAAAACAGTTTGTGATACGTTTGTTTATGATAGTAATCCGATGAAAATTATCGATTAAGATAACACAGAAATAATAAAAATAATGAACCATTTTAATTAAAAATCGTGACGTTAACCATTTCCTGTCTAATGAGGTAACGTTTTCGTTACTGCTAACGGAACAGTTCAAATGTCAGTTAGTTGAAATATTCCGTGCAAGAAGTATCTTAAAACAAGAATTTCGCGTGGTGGTAGAGGAGGTAATGAGTTCCTCACGGAAATGGATGCACAGATCCGAACGCGGCCCGCGGACACAAACTTTCCGGAATGGCATCCCGTTACCAAAAGAACATCGTCCCTATAAGCAAAAAAAAAAAGGCAAAAATAAAAAAAAATACCCCGCATCTGTGCGGGCTACGAAACAACATTAAAAAATAAAATCTCTTCAGCGTGGACCAGCCACTATGAATAAATGGCCGGCGTCTGAATATTTCAGGAGGCCGAAGCTGAAGCGAATATTGCTCCGGTTGGAGCGGGGGAGAGGGGAGAAGGCCGAGTCTTGCCATCGTGCTCCCTGGTCGCTTGTCAGTTGCGCTTGGGCCTCATGCAAGATTCAGGGCCCATGGAGGCGGGGAGGGGGTGACTGTTGCCACGAAGAGCCCCTAGGTGCGCTACCGTCGACCCATCATGACGGATTGGGATGCCAACTCTCCACGGTCCAGCGTTGGCCGGAGTTCGAGGCTTGAGGCACTACCACGTCTACTGGTGGGTGGGTAGGTTGCTCGTAGTATTTTGTAAATTAAGTTGGTTACATGCGCGTAAAAATACAGCGAGAGAAGGAAACCAGTCTCTAGAAACTATATTTCTCCCAAGAACCGATGAGAGAACGATCAGACAGGTTAGTGGCACACTCCAAATCCGAATAAGTCACACCAGTCAATGAAATTAAACTAGCTGAAAGTGAGGAAAAAATCTGCCATCAGCGGTTGAATCAGCCGGAGGAACTAAGACGTAACACCTTTAGGATATTGAGATTCATCAGGATTCAGCAGATATTACCATCAATTCAATGAAATACAGCCACCGCAATAAGCGATTAATTTCCATTTATCTCCAATAATACGGTCGTATTTAGACTAGATTGTAATATCGTAACATTGCCCACCGGATATACTGATACTATAAAAAACTGCGATACAGATATCGCATTGTCAATCTTCGTAACAGATACAAAATCTGTTTTCAAGCTATCCACAGCCTCATTCACATCAGAAGGAATCTCGCTAGTGAAGCCGAATTATTAATTGTGATAAACACCATTCTGCTTGTAGACTCACCCATCGAGGTGGTAAGGAATTTGCAAGACGTGATACGTACCTGTATGTGTAACTTTATGTACTAGTTAGTAAAATACAAAGTAAAGACGGTCTTCATCAGTCACATCAGCACTAAACAGTACAACGTTACAGGAAAATGCTCTTCTGTAGAGCATTTGACTTGCATAAAGCTGTAATGACTTAAAGGAGCCAAACGACAATATTATGTGGGGAAGAATTACTATGGGGCTGGAGGCGGGCCAAACCGTACAGGATGTCCACACAGTGTGTCATTTCCAGGCTGTGAAGGAGATTACCACAGGGTGGAAATGCAGGTAGAGCCTTCAGCAAAGAAAGTCCGAGCAGTAAAACACTACGAGAAAATAGTTTTTTCTGGACTTAACTGCCCAAACAACGAAGTCGGAGCCCAGCAGACGACCTTGCTTAGGACTCGTGAGTAGCAACAGAGACTAGAATTTACGGGTACAACGTAAACAGATGGGGCTTCATGCCCGGAGTACTGCGAAATGTGTCCAATTTGTGACTGTCTACAACGCTACCCCAACTAGTTTGGTGCGAAGAACTACGGATGTTTTCGATCAGTAAACAATGAGGCTGTGTCCTGTTTATGGACGAGTCCACTTCCATTACATGTCCTTAAATCCATTTTTTACAGCAGCAATTTTTAAATCGCCCCTTAAGTCTTCACCACATTGTTTTCGGTGCAGAATTGTAGTATTTTAATGTTTTTGTCTGTTGAGAACAGAAACATCACTCTGGGTCAGCTGTAAGGGGTTGGGGAACTGTAGGGATGCCGTTCTCAACCATAAGCGTCGTAACAGCTGTCGTCAAAGGACACCTGCAGCAGAAGTTAAGCTCTACGTAGATCTTCAAGAGTCTTGTTTAAGAGAGCACAACATTTATTGCGACTCTCGCGATTCCGACACTGTACACTTTAGAGGCACCTCGAGCTGGAACCACGTTCAAATCGCTTCTGACAGAGAAAGATTGGGCTCAGACAAACTTAGTGCCTGGTGGTAGTCAAAGTTTCATTATAATATATAACTTTGCTGATAGATGGCGCGACCACATTCCCAGTACTTTTTAAAGGCACCCTTAATCTTTATTGAACAACCCCCATGCTTTACATTACTCTCTGTCCAAATTACTGTTGATTTACTTTTTAATGTTCCCTCTAAACAAATGTATATGCAGACATAGAAAGGAACAGTTTTCCAAATGTTTATTTTTAAATTTTCCACTTAACTATGAACAAAAAGTAGCCATAATCCCATCGCCGTCCGATCGACGTGTAACCATGAACGTTGGTGTTAAAAACCAGAGGTTATCCCCTGAGCAAACCATAGATGCTAAATATTGACGTCAGATAGTGTAAATTGGTAACAACTGATACGGCAGCCAATTAAAAAATTTACCCGGTCCTCGAGTGTATGTGTAGCGGCAAAGTGCAACCAATAGGTCAGCGGAGCCGTAGTGACGCATAGACAGCGAATTATGAAGTTATCGTAGTTATAAGTCTCACATTTAAATCCTTTGCTTCTGAAATTCGCTTCCTCGTATATTGTACGCAGTTAAGTTGAAAATGACTTTACGACAATATATTCATGTCGCTAACAATCCGAGATTGTCAGTGAACTCTAGACATTTACCTATTGATAATGCTCATTTCTAAGTGCTGCCAAAGATATGCACAGTTATAAAAATATGAACTTTGAATTATTAAAGGGGTTAATTGAACTTTATATTAAATATATACTCAATCGACGATGCATTTTTTTAATGTAAGCATAATCAATCGCTCGTTGGTTCCGGTTCAACAACAAGCAAGTTAGTCACTAGGCACTGATTGGAGAATCACCTACCACCAATATTGCCAGGGCGTTATGTTATTTCACTGACGCGTGGTGTCACAGCTAGAGATCGACAGAGCAGTTCTGTTCCTGTGAATAGTCTATTCGCAGACTTCACACTTTCTGAATCAAACTTTTGAAAAATCACCTCATGTAAGACGTGTTTGGTTATTTTCTAAATCTAGCATATATCATAATCTTTTTCATACTTTTGATAACATTAAAGTATCTTATTTTCGTTAAATTGTACTTTCAATTATACTTATCAATAAATTATTGGGTTTCATTTAATACGGATAAAAACAGATATTAGATAGATGTGTTGGTAATGCCTAGTATGAAATAGTACTCATGTAAAATATTTTTTTAATGAGTGCGAACACATGCGGTGCTCTCTCTCTCTCTCTCTCTCTCCCTCTCTATCTTTAAATTTTACAGACTTTGTTA
This sequence comes from Clitarchus hookeri, assembly GCA_002778355.1. Taxonomy (NCBI): domain Eukaryota; kingdom Metazoa; phylum Arthropoda; class Insecta; order Phasmatodea; family Phasmatidae; genus Clitarchus; species Clitarchus hookeri. The sequence goes on along the minus strand of NQII01001983.1, from coordinate 348,371 downwards.
AGAATTGTTTGCACGAGAGAGGAATATCATGGAATTAGAAGTTTAGCATGGCACAGTAACAACCTGTCAAGTAGTGGAGAACTAGGGTGAAGTGCAAAAAGTGAATAATGTCGGAAATGTAACCTATTTTAACACGTAGTTTTTTGCACAGTTAAATCGTGATAATCCTGAAGCAGTCCGTGAATAGTCGAATACAGCTGAAAATAAGTTTACATTTTAATTACAAATATTGTTTCAGGAAAGACTCTTGTATGTGCAAAACGATAAAATTAGTCAATTGTCACCGATAAAGGGGGAGAGGGGAGAGGGGCATGCAATTCCGATACTAAGTTGCCACGTGATGGACAGAATTAATTTTCAAACTGGCAATTATTTCGTGCATGCTGCTCATTAATCGCTACAGATTAAATGGAAATATTTGTATTATTACACATGGACAATCATTTCAAATTTCTGGGCTCCTCTGTTTGATCGTAAAGCGAGATATGTTTGTGTTTACACTTCCTGCTACATACACGTAATACGGTTAAAACAAACAATGAAACGGTTACCAGAGCCCGGTGATATGGCAGTTGTTACAGGCTTTTAAATCATAGTTCTATTGTGTTCATTTTATGTCCAAATCTATTTTCGATTAAAGTGCTTTACACAGGATCGTAAAAAACTTGATACTAATTTTTTTAATACGTCAGGTATTAAAGTAGTATAAAGATATTTGGAAATAATTGGCGTCCATAGGTAAATTATTTCTTTCTTCAAAGTTCTCTAAAAGATAGCATTTATTGCATACAGTATTCCAAACGTAAAACGCTGAACTGGAACGAGCAAACAAAAATAATTATAATGTAGTGCATAGTTGCCGGATTTCGTCCATAGGTTACTTATCTGTTTTATGTATTTTTCCGGTATTCAGTCCTGTTTTTTTCATGACAAACCTCTGCATCGCAATGGCGAATGTGCAAAAAACTCCATCTATCATTCATCCCCATTGCACTAGTCAATCAAAGATCACATAAATGTCGTTTACTTTTTCATGTACACGTGCATCAATTTTTCAGTGTTTAGCTAGTGATCTATCAAAAATCTCGTTCACCGTAACGTTTTTGTTGCAAGAAAGATTTGGCCATACATTTTTATAAGATAGCCTAATCTTTTTAAAATGCTCTAAGATCGTTTGTTCTCTTTGTTCGCGTCAGCACAGTACACGTAATTTAAAGTCTGTTCAACTTGTATGCTCACATTTTTTGGTCGAGTGTTTACTGCAAATATAAACTTCACGTTCCCTTGTTTTACATGATCATGCACTTACCGGCGAATAACCCAGTAATTAATCGTAGAGCTTACTCTCGTTTCTAAAGTTAGACCTAATCATTTGAAACGGCAAAAAAAAAATATTTTTCATTTTGCTTACAGTCATCTACTTGCTCAAATTTAATAACGTCAACAATATTATAAGCCATATACCCTGCGGTATTCCCATACTTATAATCAATACATGGTATATACATTTTTAAATAACCTGTCATTCACTTGCTCCATTAAACACTCCCCCAACTCAAAAAAAATTCTATTGTATACAAAGGTAAACGAAAATTGGGTTAAATTTTTATTTACGAATTTACGTGTAGGCCTACTACCATTGGTTTAAGCGTTTATTAAAACTGCAATTTTATTTACAATGTAATCCGAAACATTGAAATCCGTCCACAAATAACGGAGATACAGATGACTTTTATATTATGATAGTTGTCATGGAATTTAATCTTGTTGATACAATTTCGACAAAAAAAATTCCTATTCCCAAACTTTTCTTCGAAAGTTCCACTAGGTGATTATTTTTTTACATATTATTCCTTATTTCCAGTGGAGTGTAGCCTCGTGCTAAAAACAAACTGCATTTGGAGTTCTTTACCTGTCTCAAGGTACAGGAAAATTTTTGCAAAATTCAACTACCTGCAAGAACGGATAAGTACTTTTTTTTTTTTTTTGGTATATACAAAGAAATGTGTCACGCCTCCACGTGTCTACTACTCATAAAAATTGTCTTAATTTTAAATACACCGCTCACGTTTACAATGATTTTGTGTTAGCGATATTGAAAGCATTAATACGTACTTTATTAGTTTTAAAATACACCGGGCAAATTAAAAATCGGGTAATGTACTTATATAAGAAAAACCCAGAATTCTCTTAAATAATGAATTAATTATTTAATGCTAATACATTCACCATGATAAAAAAACTTTAGGCCTAAAAGGGATAAATTTACGTAAATATATATCAAACACTGGAAAACATATTATGGCCAAGAAACTTTTATATCAACTTCCTCGAAGATATAAAAGCTTAAGCTTGAACAATGGCAAAATCGTTTACCTAATAGTAAGGCTTATTAATTTTAGACTAAAAAACGATGATTATAATTATTTTCCTTATCCACTGTAAGATACAGTTTGGAGCACCATGTGGCCACATATTTTACGTGGGCCTTAATCAATCCCTGACTGCCTGTGTACAAGACCCCCACTTTACGTACTTCAGCTTGACATGTTGGCTGACTTGATGTCCCGCAGTAAGTTGTCAGTACTGTCGAAATTNCCATCCCTGACTGCCTGTGTACAAGACCCCACTTTACGTACTTCAGCTTGACATGTTGGCTGACTTGATGTCCCGCAGTAAGTTGTCAGTACTGTCGAAATTTTTAGTTTTTGAAGTCTAACTTGTCCTAGAAGGAATTCGGAAAAGTTAACCGATCGCTACATATCACATATGCAGCTGATTAACAAATAACGTGCTGATAACAAACGAATGAAAATTAAGTGGTCCGGTAGAATGTCCAACTCCAACTATTAATTTTGCAGATTATCCTGAAGCGTGACCTTGCAAACATATTACCAGTCCGCCTTGAAATTCGAAGGTAAAATACAATTTATTGCTATCCACTAACTACATTCTTCCCCGATGCTTTATAACAAAAACAATAATAGCATGGCTTCTTGTGGAATCCACCTAAACATACATAACAAACCTCGTTACTTGTTAAAATTACACTTGAATGGTAAACGTTTGTGCGAAAAATGCCATGGTGCAGTATGCAGTAGTTTGTTCACTTCGCTGTGAGTGAAGTCGAAAGGCGGAAAAGTGTGCGAGTGTTAAAAGTTCAACTGAAAAAAAAGTTAACTGAAATGATACAGGATGCAACACGGCATCTCTAGCTTGTGGCAAGGGTTGAACTCACGTTTGTTACACGTATACTTGGGGAAAACAACATGGGAAATCTTTGTATGTACGTTTTTCTGATAAAAATATTCAACCACTACACATTGGGCTTAAGATTATCTATAGTGAAATAGTAAATATATGCAAATGTTGCTGTTTACCACGTTTTTAAATTAAAAATACTATATTCGTATTGACAAAACGTAAGTCGTATAAAACAAAGTGATTATTGTCAGTGGGTATTTGTTTAAAGAAAATACTATTAGTTGTATTATTTGTAAAGCATAAACAAAATAATTAGTACTAGAATATTTTTCAAGTGCAATTTCGCCCATCTCACTTACATTTGGTATAAATATATAAAAATGACAATTGAAATTTTTATTTAGTTAATTTGTTTTATTTGTGAAACTTTACCCACCCATATATTTCACCTGAATTTTAAAGGAAATTGCTGATCATACTTTATACGTTGTTTCATCGTCGTCTTCGTTATCGCTGCAACATTATCTGCCAGTATTTAAATATCTATTTTAATAATACTTGAAGGAGTTTGTGAAGATGTTGGTCTTTATTTCTGCCAACCGTTCTCTTCACTGGTGAAGTGCATTTCTGGTTTACTAGTATTTCTTGGCCAGCAGTAAATTTTTGTTTGCGATGAATATAAGCTTTTGCCAGCCTTAATAACATTTGTAAAGAGCAATGAAATTGAAAAATGGGAAATTTTCTTTTTAAAAATGCATTTTCTTGCAAACTGATAATTAGAAATTTTATATTAATACTTCGCCAATTTGGAATACTTCACATTCCGCACCAACGTTTGTTCCACAAATAGCAAAACTGGGCGTTTAATAAATTTCCATTAATTGACACTACGATTTCATACAGAATATACCGAGACAGCAAAGAAATTCTGAAGTAAAATACATACAAAATTGGCACCAACACGTTTTGCAATACACCTGCTTCAACGTAATTTAGGGTTTTTCAGGTGTAAAGAATAAAATTCTACTAAAGCTCCTAAATTTTAGAGTTCACCCTAAAAGCCGAAACAGTAAAATGTCCAAAAAAGTGAAATGTTAATGCACATGAAAATACTGATTCATTGTAGTCTAAGAAACCCAATTGGTCATTTCAATGTCTGAATTTCATTATTTGAGCAAAAATTCATAATTATTTACTTTCATTTCCATTACCCCACATGCTGAAAGTGTCCGACCTTTTTCCAATCGTCAGTAACTTACTTCCAATTTATATAATTTCACTGATTGAAATCAGTGATTAGGTTCGAAACCGTGAGGTCCCTGCCGAGGAGAATGATAAATAAATCACGTGTGGAGTTTCAGACACAGGACAGCCTTTCTGCGGGCGTTTCTGAACTCTTCCGATTCCTCTTGTGAAACGACACCTTCGTCAGATCTCCCACGTACATTTCTCGTATGAAGCAACCCACAATCCTCTCTTGCTGGTGTGTTTGGTTAACGGCAATGCAACTCGCCTTTTGACGGGGCGGAGTGACGCCGGGTGTGAGCTGCAGCAGCATGACCGCCACGCACGGGAGATGAACTCGGACTACAGCACTGCGCTCGGGGGAACGGCTGGCGATATCCCCTTCCCTCTCCACCTACACGCCACCTGACGTCACAGCTACGAAGACGTGTTTTTACTGGCGCCGCAGTCCTATTTCGAAATTCCTGTTCTCCTTTACCCTAGTTGTGATGAAGGGGAACAGCGGTGCTGATGCGTTGAGAGAGCGGGTGTTCTCTGGGTGCTGCTAGTTGGGCCCACGGGACAGCCGACTTCTAGGCGTATCGGTCACAGCATTTAAGATATAGTTCCGCGTCTCCATCTGTTAAAAAGGCAATATGGTAAGCCAAACTAGTATTATCATTGCAATGTAATGTGGCCAACTGTACTTGTGAAGCAAGTGCGTGTGGTCGTTTGATAGCATACCTACTACACATTCGTAGAATCTCGGGCTCGCTCCGAGACGACTATTTTTCCCATCTTCTTTCCCAGAATCAATACAAACATGTTTGTGCTGTTTGTTAATATTTGCCGTCCCGTGTTCTCTCCCATTTAACTGTGTACTATAATTGGCCTTGGGATATTGGTCAACTATCAAATGCATTCAAATAGATAAAACAGAAGTAGGCCCTACCTGCCACTCTGTAATGAAGTATTTGCAACAAATAGATCTGCCAAAACGAGTAGGATTGGGGGATGGGAGGAGTTATACGAAAAAATAAAGAAATAATATGACACAAATCCAGAGAAAATTATAATTATCCGTATATAAAGTTATAGTAAAAATAGTTTCCATAACTGATGTTTACCCGTTCATTGTGTACTTGAACCAGAAATTCTCGTGCATCTATGAGAACTTCCCGAACTTGTAGCAGCATAGATCTCCTCAAGACGATGCGGTCGCCGCGAGTCGATATATCGATCTAGTTCTGCTGCAACGAGGCGAGCGAGCGCATGTCGATACCTCGTGCGATAATCGACCGCGACGATGCACCAATCTAGCTCTGCCCGAAGCGAGGTGAGAGAGCTCTTATCGATATCTCGCATGGCAGTCCACCGCGACGACTAATCGATCTCACTTTGTTGCAGCGAGGCATGCGAGTGCTTGTCGATATCTCTCGTGGCGATCGACCTTCGAAGGTAATCATTGCAGCAAGAAGCAGCCACTTTGTCCGTCGCCAAAGGGTCGCATCTAAATGGGGAAGATAGCACGCGCTGCTTCACCGCACTGTAATTGCCACGACTACAGGTGTAAACACGCTGTTTTTCCGCGTCGCTGTCTCTCAGATGTGGCTGCGTGGAAACAATTGCAGTTTCTCCACCTTGTTTTTCTGCACTTGTCACTCGGCTTGGGACCCTTGATAACCGGCTGTTCACTGTAACTTGNCTGCTTCACCGCACTGTAATTGCCACGACTACGGGTGTAAACACGCTGTTTTTCCGCGTCGCTGTCTCTCAGATGTGGCTGCGTGGAAACAATTACAGTTTCTCCACCTTGTTTTTCTGCACTTGTCACTCGGCTTGGGACCCTTGATAACTGGCTGTTCACTGTAACTTGAGCACTTTTGAAAGTCCTGCTTAAGAACTACTTTCCTCCTCATTATGCATCCTTCCGACATATGTAAAACATACACAGTCACAAGCCTAATGACTTTATTCATTTGTAACTTAAAGGAAAACGGGAAATTGTTTCGAATATAAATGTCTTATTCATATGCCAATTCGTACTCTGAAGTGTATAAAACAAAATATACCAACTTGATTTGCTATAAATCTCTAAACATTACGCTATCTTCCAACGTCAAGACTTGGAAATACTTTTTATCCGCTGCCAACTTATCTGGGAGTCTACAAGCCAGTGGGTACGGGAGCATATGTACGATTAACAGGCAGTATTTTTTTGAAAGGTAGATCTCAAAAATGCTTATTTTTTAAGTGAACAGCCTATACAAACAAATCGCATCAAAGGTGACGACAATATTCAGAGACAGTCTGTTTATCGTATTTATAAAGATAACACTATACATTTTTAAATCATCCTAAATTTGAAACGCATGCTTTGACTCATACATGGACATTGAAAATTTATGTTTCTTTTATAGTGTGACTTGAAGATATATGAAAGATTGAAACTGCTTTAGCGAGCGCAATAAAAGTAGCAAATCCGAAATATTTAGAGATTTTCAGTTATTTTCCGAAATTCTTTTAAATATTATACACTGATTTGTTTGGACTTAACAGCTTGTGAAATTTTTTTATACACCCATAAAAATCACTTCAGGTTGTGTGTTTTCGTATTGGGACACCAAGAATTCACTTCTGGTTCGAAAGGGACACACTAACACCTACTTTAATTACGCGTCTCATCTTTACACTGAAAAATTATCTTTTATTATTATCATCTCTCAGGAATGTTTTTATTATTTAGAACTACGCTATACAATTTTTAAAATAACATGAATTTGGTGGACATAGTTTTTCTATAAAATTTATTCTGATTTCAAATGTTGTGTATAGTTTTGTAAATATTAATAGGTATTGGCATAGTCGTGTCACACCTTCTCACATATACTAAATATTTTCCGAATGATAGCGTAAGTATAGAAAATAGGTCTCCCACCTTTCCAAATTTATCTTAACAAGAAATTCTGTCAGTACTAGTTCCTCTCAATTGATTGCATTAAAAAACCCTTATACACTATATCATTTTTCGAAGAAAGTAGCTCAGAAGACGTGATCTTACTTTTAAGACACACCTAAACAATTTATTTAATAAATGGGGCTAAAACATATCACAAATATAGAATAAATTGAAATGGCATCTTGACAAAAAACACAGTAAATTATTTTATTACAATGATTGATATACATAAATTAACTATATACATTGCTTAGCTGTGCCCGCGGCTCCGCTCGCGTGGACTACAGAATTATTGTTTAGGTTTTTTTAAAAATAAAGTTCAATTTTACTTAGTGTTAATCTTCTATACATATTATAGAACTCATCGTCTCTCTGTCTGTCTATTATTGCACCTATCAATCGAGAACCACTTATCCGATTTACGTTTTTTTCATTCATAGCTATGTTCTCTGACCAGGTTATCTATCTTCTATCTATCTTCATTCTATATAAAAAATCTTGTGTCCGTTTGTTCGGACGCGTGTAACTACCAAAAAAATCAACCAATTTTCATTGTTTTTTTATAAACCTTCCTTTCGTTCCCACGATTGTTTGGAACACCTTCCTTTTTCATCTGTATTACCTGCAAAGGTACTGAAATCTGCAAAAAGATAATTTTTACAATGCTTTCGCGTCAGGAAGCACCTTTGTCAACAATGCAACGTCAGCAATGCAATGTCAACAATGTAAAGGCGCAACCTAGCAACAGATCTACCAATCTATATAAAACGATATATCGATACTTATAAGTACGTCAATGCTCGATATATCGATATATCGATACTTATATATGTCGATACTCATCGACAAGCGAGCATGTCACCTACAAATCTGTGGCTGTAACTTTACACGAAAATGAAGCGGTAAATTATCCGCCAGAATTTCTAAATTCGCTTGATGTTCCAGGATTGTTTCAACATATATTAAAATTGAAAATAGGAGTGCCATTCATTTTACTTCGTATCATCAATCCACCAAAAATTTTGCAACGGCACACGCCTTGCAATAAAAAATTATGGGCAATAATATAGAAGGTACCATCTTGAAAGGTGCTTTCAAAGGAGAAGATGCGCTTCTTCCCAGAATTGCATTTATTCCATCCGAAATTCTATTTTTACTTTAAAAGAACACAGTTTCCAGTAAGATTGGAATTTGTAATGACAATAAATAAAGCTCAAGGGCAGTCATTGCAAATGTGCGGAATAGATTTAGAAACAGAATGTTTTTCGCACGGCCAATTGTATGTGTCGTGTTCTAGAGTAGGAAAACCACACAACTTATTCAAACGCGCGGAAGATGGTAAAACTAAAAACATTGTATACAAACAAGTACTTCAATAATAAAGATTTTGAAAATACATATACTTCTTTCAAATTATTTCACAGAAATGAATAGAACCAAAATATTTTATGCCACAGCAACGCATGGCAGAGTTAGCTAGTAGTATATATTTTGTTACGTAAAGTAGTGACGATAATAGTGAATCAAGTCAGAAAAAAGATTGCCACCAGTGCGCTCTCTTCCAATACGCTGTCTAAACCGTTAAAGATGGAATAATTTTATGTAGTAAAGAATTGTGTAGAATAAAAAGACCTAAAAAAACTCCGCGGTAGTGGATAAATACTAATAAGCGTTGCGGTTGTGGGCAATTCTCATCTATTAAATGAAGTTTCCCTGATGTAGTAATTTTTAACGGTTGAATCTACTATGTTATCTAGTATTGGTAGGCCCATGCTTTTTATACTTTTTTCTAACAATTTCTGCACTTGCTTTTATATTTAAATGGGCGCAAAGTGAAAAACTTCGACATTGAATGTTGCTTGTGAATTAAATGGTAAAAACGCTTATTAGTATATCTCTGTTATAGATAGATATATGCTATCACGGAGTTTTTTTAGGTATTTTTATTCTACACAATTCTTTACTACATGATATTGTTCCATCTTTAACGGTTTAGACAGCGTATTGCAAGAGAGCGCGCTGGCGGCAATCATTTATCCGACTTGATTCATTATTATCGTCACTGCTTATTCCTTATGATACTTTACGTAACAAAACGTATACTAAAACCTGGCCAAAGAACATAGCTATGAATTAAAAAGGAACACGTAAATCGGATAGGCGGTTCTCGAGTGGTAAGCGTAATAACATACAGACAGAGAGACGATAGTTTTATTATATGATAGTTTAATTTTATATTTTAGGAACGACTTACTTTTCAGGATAACCAGGAATGTAAACCCAGGGGAAATTTTGGAAATGGTGAGCCGGATTCCTCATTACTAATATTTTGGGAACACAAGCACGAGCTCCCGGATTTTCACACGTGATAATCGTGCCGGACGATGCCACTGTACGGTGGGTTTTCTCGGGGATCTCCCGTTTCCCCTGCTCTTGCATTATGGCGCTGCTTCATACTCACTTCGCCTCATTCTTATCGGTTTTCAAGACCTCGAAGTTAATAGCCGCGCAAACATCTCCACTCCACAAGCATGGGCAATCGGGAGTGAAATATATTNTTTCAAGACCTCGAAGTTAATAGCCGCGCAAACATCTCCACTCCACAAGCATGGGCAATCGGGAGTGAAATATATTGTTACATAGACTGGTGCATACGGCATACGCACTCGTAACCAGATGTTTATGCCATAAAGTAGTTGAAATCACATCAAAATATGGTTGGGATATACAGCCAGTCTGTTATTTTGCAGCCGCAGGCTTTCAACTGAAAGAGTGCCAGAGAAGTATTTTGAATTATGCGTTTGTTATCGACGTTATTCTTTTGTAGTTACGTTTCAGTCAATGCTTACATTTTAATCTTAGCCACTTGTGTTTGGGAGTTTCTTTGTTAAACATGACAAAATGTAACATTTTTTAATGTTGATTTGTATAAAATAAAGCTTTAGCTACAGTAGAGTGACTAAAGTTGGTTGACAGTGATGCATCGGTACTTACATTAGGACGGAAAGTTATCCTAAGCACATCCTATTGCCCTGTCGGGTTCCAACCTGGACTTTGCTAATGAGAGCTTGACACGCAAATGCACAACCACACATTAACGTAGTTTATTCGCGGTTTTTACGCACTTTTTGAATCGAACCTTTGAAAAAAAAAAACAGATCATGTATGAGGTGTATGGTTTTTTTCTAAATACGGCATGTAATACAAGCATTTTGTACTTNAAAAAAAAAAACAGATCATGTATGAGGTGTATGGTTTTTTTCTAAATACGGCATGTAATACAAGCATTTTGTACTTGTATTAATATAAAAATTACCTTATTTTTGGTTAAATTGAACTTTTACTTATATTTGATATATAGCTTATGATATTTAGTTTATAACTAATATAAATAAAACCAGGAAGAAAACCGGCGTGTTGGTAACGTCTAGTATGTAATAGTGCTTACGGAAAATATTATTGCAGTGAGTGCGCACGAATGCAGTGCGTTGTCCTTTTGGTATAATTTTCTAGATATAGTAAAGCTTCGTTTCAATGAGGCGTAGGGATTTTCTTGGAAGTAGATAGTTAGCAGGGCTTTGAAAACGTCGGAAGTAACCGTGAATGGACTATAACACTGACGCTCGTGTTTTATGGTTGCGAGAGAGAGAGAGAGAGTCTCACATACTTAAGGCTCCCGCCTACCTGGAGTCTTTTTCCGCGTTTCAGGCTGAGAGGCAAAGGAGCAATAAAGGCGACACTGCCTCGCGCATCAAGTACGCCATCGCCGCTAANCCGCGTTTCAGGCTGAGAGGCAAAGGAGCAATAAAGGCGACACTGCCTCGCGCATCAAGTACGCCATCGCCGCTAAGTGCAGGGCTCTGAAGTTGCGTGCAGTATTCTCGTCGCTCTATGTGTACCTATGGAACATTCAGCGGCGATCCTAATATTTCATTGGTGGAAAGTATGCATGCAAGTTCAGCGCAGGGTCCTTGCGTAGTTTTGTATGGATCTATTGCGTATATTTTGATCAACGTAGCTTTCAGAAAACATATTTTTTTTTTAGGTATTATTGAGTACTCTGAAGTGATGTTTATAATTTTTATGACATATTTAAACCACTCAACAGCCTTCGCCTAAAGTGTGTGTTCTTTTCGTAGATAAGCACATTAGACTCTCGTTTAATAGTTCCTCATAAAAACGTGAATGACCAATACTCCTCAACGCAGTTCAAAGGCCAGGTAAGCAGGAACGTGAAGTTCATGTTTGCAGGTCTTCTTCAGCATGACTGGAGTAGGGGGGGGGGGGCTGAGCTGATAGCCTACTCGCCTTCCACCAAGACGAACATGGTTCAATCCCCAGCCGGGTGACTCCCGGATTTTCGCACGTGGGAATCGTGCCGGACGATGCCGCCGGTCCACGGGTTTTCAAGGGGATCTTAAGTTTCCCCCATCCTTTCATTCTGGCACTGCTCAATACTCACCTCAATCACCCTCATCGGCTCTCAAGACCTCGCTGTTAAGAGCCGCCTGAATCTCTTCACTCATTCACTTCAGCATAAGTGGCCTCCTTACTTGCTTTGATGTTACGAGTTGTGGTCAGACCCTTAGCTGAGCGGCCTGCCTGATCACACCGTCACTTATTTATCCAGGACATGGGCTGTGATTGCTGACATTAGTTATGAAATCGCAAACCACAGAAACCCCCTCCACCAGCCAGTAAACGAGGACAACGCAGCCGATATAGGACAGTGTAGTCCATGGGCGGCGTCTTTTTGTCGTCGGGCCATTGGAACGAGAAGACCACTTGCTGAAGGTGGGTGTGTCAGGCCGTCGACTTGCGCCATTTTAATCAGCTTCCATAATCATGAACAAGGTGGGGACTCTCCAATTAGGCTTTTATCAGAATGTGGCTGGTTAAATATTTATAAAGTAATATCATTTAATATTTCAGTTTATTTGTATTGCTCCCCTCTTCATATTAAATATATTTATATTGAAATAATATTGTACGATTTTAAAGATAAATAAACCTCTTTTATATAGCGTTCATTACATAACTCTTATCAATAACTTGCTGAGCCCATTTATCCCCATTAAGAATAAGATCAACAAAATACCAAAAAACATAACAATGGTGGAGGCGCCGGGTAATGATCCCGGAACCTCTCGCACATTGTTAGCAGTTGTCTATTATATAAAAAAGGATATTTTATGTAATTCATATTTCGATATTTTGTTGCCCATTCATAAATTTGGTTACTGAAACGTAAATGGGGTCGCTAAGAGATGTCAAAGTCAGCAAAAATCTCTGTAAGTAGCTCCCTGTATACGATACATATTCTTCTGTAAAGAAAAAAATTGTTTTAATCTAAGTATACCAATTATGATGTATCTTTTCTATTAAAACTCTATAGACACCACTTAAAATTTTGAGGAAACGAAAGGCACAAGAATATTGTTTACGCTATTTTACATCGCTGTCACAATGTTTCCTTATTGCCGGATGTGACCTTCAGGCTTTTAAAATTCTTTACTAGGGATTCCCCTTACGGCGTCTGCTTACTTCGGGCTGTTCAAGAGACTCTGAGCCACGAAAGAATGGGAAGGCTGAAAGCGACACAGACACGCGCGTCAAATTCCCTTTCGCTTCTACGCACAATGCACTGAACTGCATTCCCGTAGTACGTAGGCAAGGGATTTGAAGAGATGACCAACTCCTGTATTTCCAATGTGTTGTTGCATGGCGTGACAGTCTGAAAACGCCTTTTTTTATATTTTTTTTATTTGTTATGGTGAGGGGTTTGGGCAGTCAGTCTCGGCCACATTATGCAAGAGACATTGTGTAGGTTGTAAGCTGTTCCAAAATTTAAATTTATACAGAGTTACTTTTTCATGGCTTAGAAAAATAGACTGCGAACATATTTACCAATGTTTCAAAAACCAGTTCCGAAAGTAGGTAAGCCCGATATATCGTCGGTCCAACTAGGCATGATATGAAGTACGTTTAATTTAAAAGAAAACTGAATTTTACTTGTAGCGTACGTATTAATAGCGGCAACTTGACTCTATAAATCCTTTTGCTCCAAATCCTGTGGTACAAAAGGACTCTCATTTTGAATCGTGTTTTGAAGTAAAGCTAATGTAGAGTAGTTTCTAAATCTAAGCTGAAGTATGAGCATTTTGTGCCGTCTAAAACAATGAGTATTGTAACATAACTGGTTGAGTTTTCCAAAGAAATATCTATGTACAAAATTAGATAAAATTTCACATAATATCTGTAAAATTCCATACGCGTAATTTATTAATAAGAAAATGTTTTATTAACGAGAAAAATCGCCCAGTCTACATACAATTTGAAATAGAGCTCTACCTATTCTATGCTCACGTAACATGTGCATGGGCAACACAACAAAAATCAGTTCTTGTACACCCAGGCGAGGTTCCCGAAATCCGCATAAAGTTCGTTAACTAAAAACAATACAATACAGATGTTGACACTTTTTAGACGATGGAAATATAAAACCAGACATGAGTGATATGATTAATTTGTAAGGCATTTCACTAAAAGTATTTGACGTATTTTGAGATTTGTCTAGGAGACCAGTAAGTGAAACATATTGCAAACATTTGAATATAAATTCAGCTTTATTTCACTGTAATTAAAACAGTTTATCTACGTCTTGTCCATACGTTAAATTAAAATAATATGATAATTCGTGAATAATAGTTATGAATACTTTTTACTGTCTCCATAAATGTTGTAAATGTCATTTCGTTATCTTTTTTCTCTCTCTTTTTACATAGACTGAATATTTTCGAATTAACGTTACTACCGCACCAACACACAATCACAAACAGTTTTTTATTATTATTTTAAGCTAGTGCATTCCCAAAGCTATCCAGATCGTTCAGATACTCTTCAAGAATTGAATATCAGATGGCAATGAAAAGCGGAATGAAAGGGATTAGAAGTGTATTGAAGAGTAATTTTATAGGAGAAAACTTTTGCAGGAAAATTAACTTCAATTCCGTCTCTTAACTTTCTGCTAGCGGACTTAATGTTGTTCGCTCTCGGGGCGAACGGGGGGAGGATTGTGACAGCCGTTGAAAAGAAAAGAAAAGGAGAAAACGGAAACTTAATGCAAATCCAAACATGGCGGCAGACTTGAGAATCAGCACGAATAATGCATGCTACAAAACGACAGCAACCGGAAATATAATTTCGCTCATCCATTACTTTTTCCTCCTTTATTAGAATTATTTTCATTTTTGTCTCATTGCCTTATGTTGTACACTAGTAAATTTCTTGACACATTAAAATTTTTAATGTGGTAAATTTTAAAAGGAATAATTTAAGAAGATAACTTAAATTTAATGGTAATTGCAATTATAAATGAATAATCGCCGCATTGAAAATACCTGTAAAGTCGCCACTAGTGAAATTATCTACCAAAAGATTCAAATTATTCCCAAACAACTTGGAAGTTGGTTTTAAGAAAAATCTGATAATTGTTTGATCTTCGAGCTTGGTAATAATGTTAAAGGAATAATAGCAGCATTCATGAAATGCAATTTGTATTTGAAATAAAGGAATCCAGTGGAACAATAGTTAGAATACTTGCGTCATAACCCGGCGAATTGGGTTCGATTCCAGGCCATAAAAACGAAAGTTTTACGCGTGTGGGAAACGTGGCGGGCGTTGCCTTTGGTCCATGGGTTTTCTCGGGATACTCCATTTTGTCCTATCGTTTCATTCCGACGCCGCTACATCTTGACCTCGCTTCAACACCATTACCGCTGACAACCTCAGCTTTTAAGCACCACAGAACTCTTCCATTATTTGAAATAAGATTTAGTGGTGTCTTCGGAGTGACATTTACCGCCATTGTAGTAAAATTAGTAAATGGTTCCATAAAATAAAATTTTATCACCTTCAGTCTTTTTAAATGCCTGTGCAAAAATGTATGAAAGCTTCACACGCCAGTCTGTTTTATGATCAACTGAACATTTAGACGACATGCAGCGAAACATCTGGAATATGTCTTTTAAGTTAATCCTCTTCTCGTTACATTAGGTACTTTGGAAAGTAATCCATTCGCTTGACTCAAGCAAAATTTTGTTCTAAGAGCACTCTTAAAAATTGAGAGAGAGAAATCGGGAGGAAAACTTGACGAAAGGGCCAGCTCAAGAAGCAGGCATGCCATATTGAGTGTCGGAGATGAATAAGAAATATACTTTTTAAGTATTAATCAGGAGATGTAAATTACTTAATACAATTGGGATATTATTTAGAAGTTTCTACACAAAACTATTAGACTGAAAAATTATTTAGAAGTCTTAGCAAACTGAGTTTTATGTGGTACAAAGAGTAGCTGTGAGAAGTGATAATCAAACCCCGAAGATGCGAAAATAGAGAGCGTTAGCAGACGAAAGTGTTATTTATCGACATAACAGCTACTGTAGAATATGGGTAACGCTAAGAATTTTCTTCGCTTATTTACGTACATACTTCTTTAAACCTCACTGACATATGGGGTACCAGGACGTAAACAGCCATGTAATATTTGCAGGATGATCTATTCCGATACCATAGCTTCCTGACTCACAACACGACTGACGTAAACGTTCGTTATCTCGTTCGACGGGGTATACGACTGTGATGCGAGCGTGAGTTTGAGTAGGCGCCGCGCATGCGCAAGGCGCAGGTGGGGACCCGCGGTGATTGGTGGCCATTTGGGAGCGCACGAAAATTTCCGATTGTGCTAGTGTGCTGAATTTGGTGCCAAACGAAAAATATCGTCTAGACCTGTCAGTTTAATACGTAAAAGCGAAGTATATATTTCGTTACATTCATTAAACTCCCATAACGTAACGAAAATTATACCCTGTAATTCAGATGTATTCACGTTAAAACCACTGCAATGTCCACGATAGAGTCACGCCACGATTTTTTGAAGCAGTTTTCNACAGTCACGCCACGATTTTTTGAAGCAGTTTTCTGGCTCAACACAAGCAGTTTACTCCTGCCCGTGCAACATCGTGCGGCGAACTGACTAATTTATACTGACCAGCAGTCCTTTTTTATAAAAAAAATCAAACGTTTCATCTCAAACGTGTTCGTGAGGACGGTGGAAGAAGGAAATGGTGGGAGTTATCGCTAAATTATAGCTGTTAAAGAAGACAATTTTATTTATTGTCCATTAATGGGTACTTTACACTTTTCTGAAGAACTGCTAAAGTTCTACTTCCAGAATATTCCTCCGCCCCGTGGAAAAAAAGCTTAACCGAGTCTAGAAAATTACACCAGAGAGAGAACGCACAGCATTAGTACGCAATGAGTGTAATAATATTTAGCATAAGAACTATTTCTTACTATATATTACCAACACTCCTATTTTATGANAGTACGCAATGAGTGTAATAATATTTAGCATAAGAACTATTTCTTACTATATATTACCAACACTCCTATTTTATGATTGTTTTTGTTCGTAGTAATTATAAATTAAATATTATCATTCATGGTTAAAACTATAAATAACATTTTATTTTATCGAAACATAAGGTACTTCAGTGTTAACAGAAGTATACAACGCTTGTGATGCATGACATATTTATGAAACAACGTTATACGTCAAGCATGGGATAATTTTGTAATTTTTAATACAAAAAGTGTGAAGAAACCGCGAATAGACTACAGTTTGTAATGCATTTAATAGTTCCACCATATTCCAGTAATACCTTGACAAAAATAAAATATAATTTGTAAAATAATGATTGTTGTGCTGAGCATGAATATGATTATTTTTAACTAATTTTTTGAAACTTGTATGATATAAGATTTTATTTCAATATGAAGTTTGCTTTCAGCTAATGTTTCATGCCATGCAAATACACAAGGAGTGCCGTGCTGCAATTTATTTGAAATCATACACTCTGCTCACCTACGATAATAATTCGGCTTCTAACCAATTTTACTTTAAACTTTATCTCAAAAGTTAAAAATTGAACTACGGACGAACTAATTAATATATTCCCAATAACACTTTCATGAATTTCTGATGACATAAACAAATATTTGGAGCTGTATCTTATCGTATAAATTTTGAACAAAATTCATATTTATAGGAAATAATTGGAAATTTTATTCCTGTAGTTCTTTTTATAATTTTGAAAAGTAATTTTCCGCCATTGCCAAATTTTTTTCCCCCATACAAATATTTAATTTCCCAAAGAAAAATTTTTTATATGCTGAACGTATGAAAAGTTTTTTTTACTGTTAAAGCAGTTATTGAGCGACCTTGCGTCGTCTAGGAATCTAACTTGGAAAACGAGGATAAAAGAGCTCACGAGTTCGTCTATTCTGAATTATTCCTTATATTCAAAGGGGTCGCGGTCGTGCAGAGACTAGAGCACTCGCCTCCCACCTACGAACAGGGTTCGATTCCTGGTGGGGTTGTTTCCGGATTTTCTCACGTGGGAATCGTGGCGGACGGTGCGGCCGGTCGGCGGGTTTTCTCAGGGATGCTCTTTCCTTTGCGTTTACATTCTGGCGCTGCTCCATCCTCACATAGCTTTACCGTTATCTACTCTCAGAACTCGATTTTAACAGCCGCCCAAACGTTTCCATTCTCCTATTCTTAAATTCAGTGGTTACACTGGTTGACAAAAAAATTCTCTTGCATAATCTGTCATTGTCATTACCCGTACCGCAACGTCAAACTGACTAATCATAGCAGCCCAGCTCGCAAGCACAATTGTGACGGTGATGAAACACCGTAAATATTATTTAATTACTCTACGCCACAAATTATACGTCTTACATGGGATTATTGACAAGGGATCTGAGGCTCACTCAGTGGATGATGACCCGTTTGACGTTGTCAGCGAGGATGTCGCAGCCGACGTAAGTGCGCGGCTTGTCAGGCGAGCGAAGACTGAAGGTGCGAGGCTCGAGGCTGACCCCGCCCCCTCACCTAACCGACGCCAACCTCCATCCAACGTCTAACAACCGCCTGACGCTACGATTTACATCACCAAGATTTGAATTTACTGGACTTGAACCACTTCGAAAATCACCTGGAATGTTCCTCAGCACAGGACAACGTATTTTTTGGACTCTAAAGGGGGTTGTCTTTCGTCTTGGGGAGACAGAAAATATAGGGTCCTCAGATGATAAGATATTAACTTGGAAGAAGGCATATCCTGCCATGTTTGTAGGGGCTTTATTATGGAGCATTTATAGGGAAAATATTTTAAAAGATGAGTATGTTTTATAACCAGAAAATTTTTGAAACGTTGCAATGTTTGGGTTACGTTTGTTATACGCTTTATGCCCATAATTAATGTAACATTATATAATTTATTAATTATAAACATTTTCAATGTAAAGTCGTTAAAGTCTTTTTTTGCTGTTTGTAATCTTTATTATGCTTGTATTTTTGGTATTGTGCATTTTATATGAAACAAAAGAAAAAGAATAAGCCCACATTTAAACGAAATAAAACAAACTGTCTGTTGATAATTTATCACAATTTTAAGGGGTTTTATATTTGATATTACAATCTGTATTAAGGAATGGTTGACTTTTTCTCAATATTTTGCGACTGCGTTATTAATTTGTACTCCGAAATTGAACATGCACTAATTGAAAGATTTTGGTAAGATGCATTTGTGATAAAATGAGTGGTATGGAAGGAAAGGAAGTAGAACGTCAGTGTCATGGAGTGGTTGGGTTTCCTGCGGGTGCTCCTGCCCTGTGACACAATGCAAATGGAAATCTCGCGTGCTCTTTGCTTTACATTTACATGTGTCGCGGGTTTTCATTGTGTTAGCCGCCCTGACTGAGATGTGACCTACTTTCTAGGCATTCCCGACCACATTTCCGACAACCGTGCAGTCGCGACAGTTTTCCTATTAGAAACATTACATTACCAAGATGTATGTTTTACGAAATTTCACATTTCCACAAAATTTCTGGCGAATGCAAATTTTTAAAGTCTTAACTATTCGGATTGTATTTTAAGGCGTTANTTCAAATGCAGTGTTCAGTCCATATATTGACGATATAATTGTATTTTAAGGCGTTATCGCACACGAATCTCAAAGAAAGCAGTGGTTTGAACAAATTAGAGGTTTAGTGAACATATTGCAATTCCAAATGCTGTCGTTATTTATTCTGGACTCGTGTAACTGGCGCGTGTATGTGTGGTATGTATGTGCGTGTGTGAATGTGTGAACCGTGCATATATAAAAATATGTATAAATAATTTATTTATAACTTATTAACGTTCCCTCTTTATGCGTAATCCCGTTTCTCCATTTGGTTGACGGATGTTGGTCGGGAGGATGATAGCCTTAAAATCTGAAC
Source organism: Clitarchus hookeri (assembly GCA_002778355.1). Taxonomy (NCBI): domain Eukaryota; kingdom Metazoa; phylum Arthropoda; class Insecta; order Phasmatodea; family Phasmatidae; genus Clitarchus; species Clitarchus hookeri. Next base: position 328,633 of record NQII01001983.1, on the reverse strand, counting down.
AAACATATCTGTAAACATGGCACACATATACACTCATACCTTTCATCGGATTTGGATGCTAAACCCCTAGTGTATAAGCTGGTATGTAGTCACTAGTTGAACAGTTCTTCTCTTGGCTTTTATATAATTATTTTGGACATTTTACCAATGCAAAATTCCATTTATAATTTCTCAATATTTATTATTTATTATCAGGTTTTTTAATTTTGCACCTTTACCGAGTCCGCACGTTCGTTATTCTGCCTTCTCTTGCTTTGTCTATTGTTATTTTTTAAGTCTTTATTTTAGCGATTTTGTTATTTCTCTGGTTGTTGCAGTATATGTTCCTGTTGTCACATGGCGTGTCAGTGTATGTCTTATTGTACTTTTACACAACTATATAATTATTATAGACCAAGCAATTTATTATTAAAGTTTACATCATTCACGAATTCACGTACCATTGCATCCTGTTTACATTTGTTATTAGAAAAATTGGTTACTTTTTTATGTCTAATTATATATTGTCTGTTTTCAATTTATAAAAATTAAAATTTTTATAAAAGCACAGATCCGTTGGATAACCGAGAGTAAACTAACGTTTACGTCTTTAAAATTCATCGCGACGATTCAACATCCAATGGCGGCGGTGGTGCGCAGAAAACGAGGAATACGTCTAGCGCGTCTTGCACTGTTAAAACTCCTTCAGAATAGCAGAGAAAAAAATCTTTATTTGAGTCTTGTTTGTTTACAGTAACGAAATCTTACTTTAATTGAAAATAAATGTGAAAGAAACTCAGGTTTTCTGGAATTAAATTTTTGTTTATACATAACTGTTTTGTGGCAATATCACTTTTCGTTACAGATAGGAAACATTTATGAGCTTGATTTGTTAACAGTAAAGAAACCTTGATTTATATCAAAGGAAACGTTTAAGAGATACGTTTGAGTTTTTTCAGTACGCAAGGAAACGGTACAAATTCTGGGTTACCATGTACCTAATTCCTTAAATCATCTGTGAAGTACAGTAAATGACTTGACAACAAAGAATACTGCTGAACTATGATAAATAAAACGAACTGCTTTCATTGCCATTCACATAAAAATCAAAGACTATTTTGTAGCAAACCTAATTTGCAGTGGTTCATTTTAATCAAAATTTTTCTTTGCGGCAACAAATTATGTGTCGCAGCAAATGAAGTGTTTTTAGTCATGGGCCATGATGGAAGATTCCTTGNTTTCTTTGCGGCAACAAATTATGTGTCGCAGCAAATGAAGTGTTTTTAGTCATGGGCCATGATGGAAGATTCCTTGTAGGATTCCATGCGAGCTTGTATGGCCGCTTGTATGGAAGGTTCTACGGAAAAATTAGCTTTCTGCTGGCCGTTTACATTGACATTCTAGTAATTACTAATATGCAATTTTCGATGGAAGGTTTCCTACAAGGTTGAAATTTCAGCCAATCGGAGAGAGGGTGGTGGAGAGTGGTATTGAGGATAGTTGTTATTTGTTTTATTTTGCTTTGCGAAAGAGGGATATGACGAGGAAACAACAATAAATGTAGATAAAAAATGGTTGCCTGTAAAGTCGGTTTTACGGGCGAAGATTTTACGTGACAACGTAGTGCTGCGCGCGNTTTCTTTGCGGCAACAAATTATGTGTCGCAGCAAATGAAGTGTTTTTAGTCATGGGCCATGATGGAAGATTCCTTGGAGGATTCCATGCGAGCTTGTATGGCCGCTTGTATGGAAGGCGCTTGTATGGAAGGTTCTACGGAAAAATTAGCTTTCCGCTGGCCGTTTACATTGACATTCTAGTAATTACTAATATGCAATTTTCGATGGAAGGTTTCCTACAAGGTTGAAATTTCAGCCAATCGGAGAGAGGGTGGTGGAGTGTGGTATTGAGGATAGTTGTTATTGGTTTTATTTTGCTTTGCGAAAGAGGGATATGACGAGGAAACAACAATAAATGTAGATAAAAACACGATAATATTTACTGACGATAAAAGGCATTGCTTGAAAATTGTGGTAAACAATCGTGTTTAATTATTACAAAAAATCCAGTTATCCCAACATAACAGTTAGCCTCCGTGCATAAACGGATAATGCTGAAGTTGTGAGNATTATTACAAAAAATCCAGTTATCCCAACATAACAGTTAGCCTCCGTGCATAAACGGATAATGCTGAAGTTGTGAGTTAAGTCCATTCCTGAACCACAAGATCAGAAATGAAATCATATAAAGTGAACCCGCCTTTACTCGTGCGGCAACAAGTGTCGTGTGACAGGTTATTCCATATAAACTTCCATACCTGCTTACACGCAGACTCGTGTAGCAAGTCTCGTAGAAGCTTCCGCCCTAGCTTGTAGGAACATTTTTTTGTGGCACACAGGCTTAAGGGGCCTGCCTGACTGCATCGTTTTTCTCCTTTTATGGTCGAGAAGCACGGGAGCTATAAGGTTTACACTGGCACGCGCTACAAGAGCACCATCGCCGCTACGCGCATGGCTCTGAACTGGCGTGCAGTGTTATCGTAATGCTGCGTGTACCAATGTGACTTTAAGTGGTGACCCTATTCATTTATTGATGGAAAGAATGTAGCAAAGTTCAATACAAGCTCCTATCGTAGTTCTCCTTATGTACGCCAAGTGTGCTTTAACTTTAAAGTACCGTTCTCTCCTCGTCTGGGGTATGATGCCTTTTCGTAGGTAAATATTCTGGAGGTACGTTTAATAATTTCGTCAAAAATCTGGGATTTCAAACTCACTGCCACGCATTTCAAGTGTCAGACAGGCGGGACCCACACCTTGCACTTCTTCAGAACCACAGATAACAGAAGAATGCAGGGCTGAAACAGTCGCTTATACTGAGAACCCCAGCCGCACACTCGTTGGAAATATATCGTCACTGTCTAGCAACAAGTAGGAACGACGTTTAACAATCAACTCCTAGTAACCTACTCGCCAGAGGACAGCCCAGCCAACAGGAAACTTCCGCAGCATGCGCTAGACAATCAGAAATAAGACCCGTTACCTGAGCCTCGCGCAGCCAATCGGAGAATGGGTACGCCCACTTCAAAGGAACCTCTACGCCATTTCGTTTCTGTGTGCTTACCAATGTACATGTGATAAAGATCAAAGCAACGAACAAATCGGAATATCAGTAACTAAGGAACGTAAACCGGAAAATAATCAGGACGTTGAAGACTTTGGCAGTGCAGGAGGATAAAGAGGAATGGTATAACAAGGCACCTGACTAAAGGACCAGACTACGGNTGAATCCACAGACCCCCCTCCCCACGGGCAGTTCCAACACTGGTGGATGGAATTGTAATACACTCATAAAAAAAATACCATTATTAATTGATCGCACGAGTACACACTATCGTCATAGCCATACATGTGTCCCATTTGCGTATAATGGGGCTTACTTGCGCGGATGTGCCAGTAGGGGGCGTACATGTCCCTACATTATTTTTTGCTGCCAGACACAGAATAAGGACTTAATAGCAGTGTGAACCACACACAGAGACAAGTTCAGTGAACACGCAGCATGCGGCAACGGCGCATTCGGCAAGCATTTGCCCAGCTGAGTGAGTTCGAGAGAGGCCGCTTCTTCTACCTCCAAGAGGCAGGCTGGACGTATCGGCGCATTACTTGCCACTTGAACCGTTGTGCCTACACTGTAAGTCGGTGTTGGGCGCATTGGGAATGGGCGGACGCACACAAACACACACACCGATCGAGAAGGCTTGGGTTCGACCTCGGCGGACCACCATCAGGAAGGATAGTTTCATCGTGCGACAGGTTGTAAGCCCTCCACGGGTGCTGCTGCGCATCATCCATGTCACCGCAGCTAGGGATACGTCTGTGTTCACCAGTACCAAGTCAAGGCGGCTAGCAGAGAGGGATCTGTCGTCGTGGCGTCCCTAATACATCAACCATTACGACCTGAGCATCGCCGAGCACGCGTGACCTTCTGCAGGGAACGGGCAGCATGGCAGCTTGTGGATTGGTGACGAGTGGTATTCAGTGACGNCGAGCACGCGTGACCTTCTGCAGGGAACGGGCAGCATGGCAGCTTGTGGATTGGTGACGAGTGGTATTCAGTGACGAATCACGGTTCTGTCTGGATACAGACGACCGCCGAATTCAACTCTGGAGGCTTACTGGCCAGCACTGTGATCCGCGCTTCATGTTAGAGCGGCGCACCGCCCCAACGAGATGTGTCAGGGTATGGGGCGCCATATCCTACGATTCCCACAGCTGACTGGTGGTGATTTAGGGAACGCTGACGACGAGGTGATAGGTCCCGGAAATTCTGCACCATGTGCGCCCCGCTTCCTTGCGCAGCTTGACAACCCTACTTTCCACCAGGTTAATGTCCGGCCTCACACAGCAAGGGTTTCTCTGGCCTGCCTTCGTGATGTCAACAAGCGTCCTTGCCCAGTGAGGTACCAAACCTCTCACCCATCGAGAACGTTTGGGACCTGAATGGATGGAAACTTCGGCCAGCGGCAACTATGGGTGATTTTGAGGATCAGTTGCGCCAGATATGGCAGGATCTTTCTCAGAAGAACATTTCACGTCTGCATGCCTCCATAACCGACCGTAGTGCCGCCTTGGCATGGGTGGTCCAACACCATACTAAGCGCATTTTGTAAGTGTTGGTCCTGTGTATATACATATATTTCTGTATACATACTATCCTGTTCTGTGCCTTGCCCACTTATGGGGCCCTGCGATAGCACCTTCAGGGTAATAAATTTTTTTTTTGCCAATGAGTGTGTATGTAATCCAAACAGTAGTAGTCTAGTGCCGCTACATAGGCATAATAAAACTATCAGTAGAATATAATGTCATGAAATAAACTCCGAATCTGCTAGAAGCACCGTAGCAGAACGCTGGAAATCCGCTCCACTCTCACTTTCCGGGTAACTTGGTGGAGATGGTTAGCATTATTATATTAAAATATATTAAAAAAATTAGGTTAAGTGAAAAAGAAGAATCAGTAAAATAAAAATATAAAGGAACAGTAAGTAAAGACAGAACAATGATCCAAAAAAATTTAAATTAAAGGAAATGCTATTTGCTTATAAATCACTGCTTCGCTAAAATCAAATACATTTCTAGTCGCGTGTGATTGGTTGAACATAAGACGAGTACTTTTCCTTGGAACAACAGATTTTTGTTAAGTTTTCAATGGAGATGTCTGTTACTAACACGAAATTGTTCGTGAACCGAAGATGTGTGAAGACAAAGAGGAGAAGAGAGGAAGAGGAGAGAAAAGAAGGAGATAAAAGGAGGACCAAACAGCCGCAGAAATGCGCGGACGCCAGTTTTGCAGCGGCCTAGATAAGGGGATGATAGGCCCAGCGCTCCGGAATTATTGCCGTTCCCTGAGGTCGTTCCAACAAGGAGGCAAGCTCAAGTATTCGGTAGGAGGCAGAGCACGAACTTATGATACTACCATGTCAAAACGGCAGTAATGTCTCCGTTTTCCTGGGAGTGATGAAGTCAAGTGTCACGTACACCTTCCATCATAATTGTTGCGAGCACAATGGAGCCTGTAGAGAGGTGCCTGAGCGGAAGGGATATGCGTGTTTTGAGAGACGTGGGTAAACAGAGCCACGGCACCGAGAAACGAGGACGACGCCGCGTATATAATACACGCACGAGACTGGGGCAAGGTCTCACTTAGCCTACTGCCGTGCCGCGGGAGCCCGTGCCAGGCGGGTAGACTGCACGAGTTCGTCGAGTGTGTGAGTTGGGGTTTATTAGCAGCTTGGTTGCAAACCTTCCATCATTTTCAGTCTTTTAGAATCGTTGTTGAGATATAATCCATTCACGGTATCTTCGATACTTTTGAAAAGAACCTTTGAAAAATCACCCTAGGAGTTACATGTCCAATTGGTTATAAAAAATGGTATATGGAAAAAGGTTTTGTCTTGATTTTAGCACTGAAGCACTATATAAATTGGTTGTTTTAAGTTTTAAGTATATTTTTTCAATAAATTTTAATAATTTGTTAAAAGTCCGTAAGAATTAACAACGGATTTTGAAGGGACATGTTGGTTATAGCTGAAAAGAAATAGTTCGTAGGTTAAATATTAATATGTATAAATTTAATGCCGTAATTGTAAAGTTAATATTGCTAAACTATATATTTACATTTTTACGTAGCACTCATGGGTAAAGATTTCACCGTTATTAATTGAAATTAAATAAATTTCAGTTGTTGTCCAGCGGACTCGTACACTCCATCTTGTTCGTTTGGGCACGTTTTTTTCAGAAGTATAACCACGCCATATTGGAGACGCTGAATTGTGGTTATAAAACTAACGTAACACATTATTTCTACTTACAAGATAATTCTAGGTTAAGATGTAATTTTAGTATAAGCGTTGTTATTTCTGCAGTTTATCAAATAAACGTGCAAAATATAGAAAGGCATTTGAATATTTCCGTTACGTTATTCCCTTCGCAAAGAATGCAAAGGAATCGAATTTTGGTCGCCGCCAACTGATAATCGATTATTTTCGAAAGCTTTTTGTGGAGACCAAGAGATGGCAGCACATTAGCGTTGGTTCTTCAGTGCCAAATGTTAGCCGTGACTCGTCTTTCCGCCGCATAGTGTTGTTTTTATGTTGCAGTGAAGAAGCGCGACAGTTCTTGATGGAACAGAGATGTACCTACACCGCAGGTTTCAAAATGAAAGTGATTTTGTTCGCTGAAGAGTTTGGAAATCGAGCCGCGGGCCGTGAATTCGTAGTAAATGAAACGTTAGTGCGGGGCTGGAGGAATTTTTCTCACTTATAAGTCGCACCCCAAGTTTTCAATAAATTTTTTTTTTAATAAAATGTGCCACTTATATGCGATAAAATACGGTACCATTTATCACAGTGAAATCTTTAACCTGAGTGCTACTTCCAAAAGTTTATTATGTAAAATTTAACTTTTTCCTTACAGCAAATATGTAAATAAATCTTAATACAATAAGTAAACTTTAATTAAATTATATAATTAACAGTTCCGATATATACTTCAATCTACCTTTTTGTATGTATTACAACATTTCGCTAAATTGATTAGCATTTTTTAGACATTTAGAGAATTTTATTAAAGTATATGACAGTTGAGATTACATGGCATTGTTTCTCTTCAAAAATAAATTTTGGTAGTTCCCACATGGACACTGTTAATAAAATATTTGACAGTTCCCACAAGGCACTGTTTGTTTACAAAATATTTGACAGTTCCCACATGGCACTGTTTACAAAACGTTTGACAGGTGTCACATGGCAATGTTTTGTTTACATACTGCGGAATGATACATAATCGGGTCCCTGAAAGTAGATCTTTAGCAGGGCTTCAGAAAATCTTGAAGTTACCGTGAATACATTTATAGCTAGAATTGTTCAGAACGTCAGATCGCCATTAATGAGATTTATGCAAAGTTATTTGATGTGAATTAACTTGATAGCTTGACCTCAGCTTTATTGGGTATTTTACTCTTTCTGACTGGCCCTTCCAATCAGTGCTTTACCTTAACATGTACTGGCTTAGGTAGCATGAACTAAGACGGTAACAATATGTAAAGAGTGTGACACCAGCAGTTCTATAGAAGAAGAACAGAACTTTTAAAAGAAAAAAAAAATTAAGAAATATTGCAAAATCGGTAGTTGTGCTTCCGATCTCCCCATAGCAATCCGGGTTCAATCCCCGATGTAAACAAGTCCACACAAATAGCGAACGTTCTCGACCATTTTTCTGAATTCTACCGCTTTCTCAACTATTGAATTCCTTTACTCACTACATTACAGAATTTCATACCACGCCATTCTTCAAGGATGGCTGTCACTAACGAGTATCACTTCAGAAGCCTGCCACCTAGAACTATGTGGGTATTGTTCCCATAAGAGTCTGCTTCCCGCGCTTCTCTCTCCCTCGAATAATAACATAACATTTTTCTTAAACGTAATATTGCATGAAGGTAAAATGCAAGAGAAACTCTTTACGCGCTTAAATCATTCCTGTAGTTTTTGAAAGCAGTCAATGTGCATTGTATTTTGGTAGTACGTGACATATTAAATATACGCGATAAGCATATTCATGTCAAATGTATTTCGAAAATAGTTTTATTCGATATATTTGGATGTTCCTTATTATTACATTGCATCTATTTGTAAGATACTACAACGAGAATATTTCAGTTGGTAGTTTTTAAATACGTTTTGTACTGCAAAAAGAGAATGGATATACGTATTACTTTTTTCTCATGTAAATATTGATTACTCATTTATGTGAAACTTGCTCTTTTTTGATAAATGATGTTTTACATAACATTTTTTGTACAAAACAAATTGTTTTAAAACTACTTAATACAAAAAAAGAAATATTTTTCTTAATGGGGAGAAATTATAGGTCAAATTAAAGTGGAGAACATTTAAAACTAAGGGGTTTGTTGTTAAAATATTAAGACAGTACGTTTAATTTCATAAATAAAATTTCAGGCAGTGTCAGCTTGGCATTTTTCCCTCTCACGTCAGTAGCAAGGCATAAAAGTAGGAGCGATTATAAGCCGTATTATTTAAATTTTATACCGGTCCTTCGCTTTAGGTCTCATAACAGTTCATTACGACACGCTTACTTTCAGGGTAGCTGTACAACATCATTCACCGCACGTGTTATAAACAATAATTCCATTATAATGCTAAGAGAATTTAATGGTGGCACCCTGGAGGGGGGGGGCGATGTTACACCATCAGAAGCATTAAGCAAGGGTTGTTAATAAACAACAATTATTAATTTAAACTGCGGCGAATTACATATGGTGGACTTGTTCTTGCACACAGGCTCACGTGAGAGCAATGCGGGTGTCAGGGGAGGTTATAATGCACGAGGTCACCCCCTGGAAACCCACCTCCCTCCACCCCTTACTCACGCAGCGCACAGCTCGACAAACTTGATAATGGGAAGGCGTGCGAGTGTGTAGCGAGCCGAGGCGCCAGAGGCGAGAACAGCGCGTTTCTGCAGTATCTCCCGGCCAGAGCATCTTCCTTCTCTTCCGGCTGGCAAATGTGCCGGCGGGGGTTGGTGGTTGCGGAAGGGTACCACCACCCTTTTCACCAACCCCCGTGTTAATGGGCTTGTTGCTCTGAACGCTTCAATTCCCCCCACCCTCTCCCGACATTAGCCAACGCCCTTCCATATGCTTCTTGCTTGACGTTTATACATTTTCCGGGGTGCAACAACCACCCCCTCCTCACCCCCCTTCCGGGAACAGTTCTGGCTCACGCATCCCCTCAGACACCCCGGGAGGCCGGGGAATGAAATTTTCTTCCCATTGTGTGGAGCGGCACACTTAGCACTCTCCTCTGCCCTTCTTTCCGCTGCCTGCTTGTTTATTTATTTTTTTATCCCCCCCCC